>CAJHQP010002298.1:0-89344 GCA_905132765.1 Moricandia arvensis | reverse complement strand
GGTCTGTCTGGAATTGGTGAAAGCACCATCGCCAGATTTCTAATTAGCCAAAACTCTCATGACTTCCAACTTAGCGTCTTCATGGAGAATATCAAAAGAGACTATCCAATACCTTGTTTCGATTACAGCGCATAGCTGCAATTACATGAAAAGTTCTTGTCTCTAATACTCAATCACAAGGATGTCAGTATCCATCATTTAGGAGTTGCACAAGACCGGTTAAAAGATAAGAAGGTGTTAGTTGTTCTTGATGATGTGGACCATTCCGCGCAACTAGATGCCTTGGCGAAAGAAACTTGCTGGTTTGGTCCTGGTAGTAGGATTATCGTCACAACGCAAGATGAGAAAATTTTGATTGCACATGGGATTAACCACATTTACGAGGTCGGCTTTCCACATGATAATGATGCTCTTGAAATCTTCTGCGTAAATGCTTTTGGTCAAAAATCCCCATATGATGGCTTTGGGTACCTCGCTTGGGAAGTTACAAAGCTTGTTGGTAAACTCCCTTTGGGACTAAGTGTTATGGGATCTTATTTCAAAGGATTGTTCAAGGAAGGAGTGGGAACATGAGTTACCAAGGTTAAGAACTAGACTTAATGGAGACATAGAAAGTACTTTAAAGTTCAGTTATGATGTCTTATGCGACGAAGAACAAGCTTTATTTCTTTATATAGCATGCTTTTTCAAGGGTGAATGGATCGAGAAAGTAGAAGAGCATCTTGCACAAAAGTTCCCTGGTGTCAAGAGTCATCTTCGAGTTTTAGCTGAGAAATCTCTCATATCTATCAAATGGGGATATATTGAGATGCATAATTAGCTAACACGTGTGGGTGAGGAAATTGGTCAAAAGCAATCCCCTAACGAGCCTGGACAGCGTCAATTTTTGGTTGATTGTGGAGATATACTACATGATGATACACTAGTAAGTTTTCACATTGGTCGTTCTCAGCATTTCTCCCAAGAAAATTTGATAACAAATCATGTTTGCTTATGTATATTTGGATTCTTTTTCAGGGTAGTCGAAGTGTTATAGCCATAAATTTCAGTCGGACGAAGAGTTGAATATAAGTGATGGAGCCTTTGAAAGAATGTCCATTGTCCAATTCTTAAGACTTCATTGTCGTTATTTTCCCTACAGTCCATACCAACGGGCAAATAGTCCATACATATTAGAAAGTGTGAATTGTCTACCTAGAGAAGTCAGATTACTGCACTGGAGAAAATTTTCGATAACATGTCTGCCTTCTAGTTTTAATTTGGAGTTCCTGGTGGAAATAAACATGAGATTTAGCAACCTTGAGAAATTGTGGGAAGGAAATAAAGTAAGGACAAATATTTCTAAATAATAAACTTTAGCTGAGTATCCTTCTTTTCTTAATGATGTCTTTGTTTTTCTGTACAGATGATTAGAAATCTCAAGTGGATGGATTTGGCTTATTCAGGTAAACTAAAGGAGCTTCCTGATCTTTCGACTGCCACAAATCTCCGAGAATTGAATCTTCGTAATTGTTCAAGTCTTGTGGAGCTTCCTTTTTCTATTGAGAATTTGACTAGTCTCAAGAATTTGGATCTCAGGCTATGCTCAAGCCTTGTGAAGCTCCCCTCTTCTATTGGTAATATGACTAATATTGAGAATTTGGATCTCTCTGGATGCTCAAGCCTTGTGGGGCTCCCCTCTTCTATTGGAAGTATGACTAATCTCAAGAAGATGCCTCTCAATGGATGCTCAAACCTTGTGGAGCTCCCTTCTTCTGTTGGTAATATGACTAATCTGGAGGAGTTGTCTCTCAATGGATGCTCAAGCCTTGTGGAACTCCCCTCTTCTATTGGGAATCTTCATAATTTGCAAAAAGTGGCTATGTGGTCTTGCTCAAAGCTAAAGATACTGCCCCTTGATGAAAGGCTTTCCGCACAAATATTTGAGTTCTAGAGATTAATGGAACTGATATAGAAGAAATTCCTCCATCAATTAGGTCGTGGTCTCGTCTTGATAGGTTACATATGTCATACAGTGAAAACCTCAAGAAATCCCAGCATGCTTTTTTGACCTCATCTTGGATCTTCACCTTGAGCGACACAAGAACAGAAGAAATTTCCCCATGGGTCAAGGAAATGTCTCGTCTACAGAGAGACTTGTAACCAAGGGATGCTTGAAAACTGTGAGTCCCTCGAGAGACTAGATTGCTCTTTTTACAGGACAAAGTTTATTGATCTCCACTTTGTTAACTGCTTCAAACTGAATCAAGAAGCAAGAGACCTTAACCTCAAGACATCGACAGAAAGATGGGCCTACATATTTCAGTTACAGAGCCACCGGGAGTTCCGAGTTCCGTGTCAATGAAATTGAATGGATTAGATACACGTTTTCTTACATTCTTGAGATTTAAAGCTTGCCTCTTGCTGGTTACTAAGCCTGATGTTGAGTGTTGGGCGTGGTACATGGGAGCTATATTATATTGCACGGACGCGTGAATCAGATCTACTTTTGTAATATGGTTTAATATTTACCTCGTTAGTTATACGATAAATTATTTGGACAAAAATTTGGTTATCTTATGCGGACGCTCTTCAGAAAATTTATGTTCAATTATTAAAAAGTAAACAAACTTAGAGAAAACATAATTAATGTTACTTGAGATATAAAAGTGGTGTCATATATATGAGAAACCCTCTAAAGTTTTTTTTTTTGTGCACAAACCCTCTAAAGCTCGAGCCAAAGTCTTAGAGAACAATACAGAAACTAAGTAATAAATGAAAGAAGAAGAAAACGCATAAATTGTGTGTTAATTGGTGCATTGTTTTATATATATATTCGATCATGTTCCCATTGGATCATTAGTGGAGTTTAGGTCAACATTTTACATAACTTTATTTGAACTTGGTTCGCATTCCGGGTTACCAAGAATTTGCCTTTACTTAAAAAACTTTAAGGAATTTGTTTTTCCAAAATTTAGCTTTACTTAAGTTGTTCGAGCCTCCTAACAAAGACAAGTCTCTGAGCTACCATCTGACGTGTTATATGCTTTTAGCTAACCTATCACACACGGGTTGAAAATTACATTTGGCCATGTTGTTTGTTGATAGGAAAAAAATTGTATTTATTTGTTTCAGTTTTGCCCAGCATATAGAATATTCTATATACCAATCATAAGTATACATCTTTGAAGGCATATGAAATCTAATCACTTGATTATCTTCTAAGACATTTAGGGTATGACTGGTGAATTATGGAGTAGCTGAGAGTAATGAAAGTGGAGTAATTAAGAGGAAAAATAGTAGAGTTATAAAGACTAGGAAAAAAATAAAAGTTCAGCGTAATTGAGTTTTCACTCCAAAAACAGTGAGGGAAGAAAAATGAATTATATACCTTTAATTACACAGTTCTGAGCTTAAGAAAGAGAGAAAAAATTCACCCGATTGGCAAATATAAGTGAAGCTATATATATATATATATTCTCTTTTTGAATCTTGTCTAGAAAAATGTATAACAAGAAGCAGACAATCTCACCAACTAATACTGTTAAACTCAAGTAGAGAAGTGTAGAGAGAGAAGTCCTTCTTCAAACTCGGATTAGTAATTTTCATAGAAAAATCTCTGATCAACAATAGAACAAGATCCATCTGATCACTCTCTGGCCTTCTATCCGAAGTTCGGATTTCTGATCTACATTTTTGATTTAAAATTTGAATCTTTCTCTGTGACCTATCTTCGGTGAGTAATTTCTGGAAAGCCTCGACCGCGAAGCCACCGTCTGCAACTGCACTCCCTTCATCACTTCGATCTAGGCCTCTCAAAAAAATATTCAAACAAGGTCTTCATCGGAGAGCTCCGGCCTTGCATCGCCCCCCCCCCCCTGGCATAGAGTATTTTGACAATGGTGCAAATGCAATCAATCTCTAACTTCTAGCCTTGTGCTAAGCTCCTGGTTTTTATAAATAAAAAAGCTCATTACTCTTTTCGATTGGATTATCCGCCGTGACGACATAAACAAACACATGATTCATCTGGCTTTGCTACGAAAAGAGTTACCAAGGCCCTTACTTTATCGCCGGTGAGCCTTACGGTGATTCAACTACGGTTCTTACCGACGCCTGCTAACTTCGTCGTTGCTATGTTGGAGTAGGGCTAGGCACAAATACTTGATACCCGATTTGTACTCGCTACTTGACTCGGTTCGGTTTGAAAAAACAAGTACTTGTTATAATCAAGTCGAGTAATAAGTAAGCGAAATTTATTACTTGTAACTACAACTCAAGTATCAAGTTCATTTTTATTTTTAACTATTTGGCGTGTTACTTAGTTTGTTACTTATTATCTTTTACTTGTCCAACTATTTATTATATATTACTTGGTCTATTAAATATTTGGTATCTATGTCATTACTTAATTTAAATTTGTGTATTATATTTTATAAGTGGCCACAATTACTCGTTACTTGCATGTTATTCGTTACTTGCATGTTATTCGTTACTTGAACGGTACATGATCCTAAAAATCAAGTATTTGTTTTAATCAAGTCTTGTATCAATTAGTCTATTTAAATTACTTGTAAGTACAAAACAAATATCAAAAATTCATTACTTTGTGTTATTTGATTTGTTACTCGTTTTTGTTAATGAACAAAGATACATTTTCATAAATCATAGTCGTTTATATTTCTATTTTCATAAGATAATCAAACATAAGTGATATATTTATATAATCATCTTGAAATTTTTTCTTTCTTATATATTCTATTTTCGAATTAACTAAAATACAGGAAAACAATGACTTATTATTTATATATAATAAAATTATTTACATTTAAATTCTAACCAAAATATCAAATAATTTACTAATAAATATCAAGTAATTTGCAAGTACTTTATAAGTAACAAAGAATAAAATAAGGCAAGTAATCTGCAAATTCAAATTTTTTTTGGCAAGTACTTGAAGCTCGAGTACTCGTTTTTAACAAACCAAATATAAGTCTAAAATTTTACTACTCATACAAGTCAAGTCGAGTACTAAATATATCGAAAACACCAAGTACTCGGCTTGTGTCCACCCCTATGTTGGAGGAAAACCAAATCTGGTACTGGGATTCCTAAAGTGGGTTTTGGTTTTGCTGGCCCATGTATAAGATTCAGCCCAAAAAGATTTAAAAATCATGTACTTATGTGTGTGTTGGTTGATGAATTAGTTGGGAAAATTCAACGTTTTGACCATCGGAATATTCTTTTACAGAAAAGTCAAAGATATTATATTTTGTTTCAGCCATAGGAAGTAACAAGCAAAGGTTTGAGCGTAGGTGCTACCTCTCACATTGCCGGAAGTCTCGCCATCACTTTTGCTTATCTTTCTCTGCTTGGAATCTCTAAGAACTTAAAGTTGTTCTACTTTCTAGTGGCGGCCCGGAGGGGAAGCATTACAAGCATCAGCTTCCGGTCCTTAAAAAAAATTTGCATAAATCAGCCTTTTTAAAAAAATTTTGTCTACAAAATTTATATAAGTGGCCAATTTTTTAAAAATTGCTTGTGGTCTATTGTATCTCAGGACCGGTACTGTACTTTCAGAGTAGTTTGTTTTTGGTTTATCACATTAGAGGTTTCTGGTGTTGATAAATCCTATATACAACTTCTTCTAGAAACAAATTCATCAGCTTTTGGGCTTGCATCCCATTTATGGCGTTTCAGATAAATTGGATATTTAAGGAGCTACAATAAAAGCTACGGTAGCTGCAAAAATCTTGCAAGTATTTACATTTCGGTTTAGAGAGCATATGAGTGGTGTCCATATCAACAAACATTTTGCCCTGGCTCGTCACATTAGTTTTAAAACTGGTGTTGATGTGTCTAGTATATTTATAAATCTTTAAAAACCAATAATTTTGTAAAATAAATGTGGTGGCATGGACTTGCCAAGAAGTAGGAGTCGGTCTAACGAAGAAACATCTTGATGAATTATATCATTGTTTTTAGGTAAATTTCTATTTTTATTAGAGAGAAAAATAATCGGCATGTTCTGCAAAATTTACTAGTATCTTATGGTTATGATCAAGTTTATACTGTTGAGTTTTGTGAATGAAGTGGCCTAGCACTTTTATATATGGAGTGGCCTAGCACTTTTATATATAGATGATCCTTCGGTTACTATCTTGTATGCGGATGTGCACGTGATTGATATTGAAACTAGACTCGAAGGACATGCGATTTTTATGACTTTTGTGTATGGTGACCATGTTGTTAGACATTGAGACCTAGTTTGGGAATGATTGTCACCCATGAGTACAAATTAAAGCGAAGCATGGTTCATGATTGGAGATTTCATTGAGATCACTAGAAACCATGGGAAGAGGGGAGGAATGCGACGTTTAGAGAGCTTGTTTCTCCCTTTCCGATTCATGTTAGAAAATTGTGGAATGCTTGAATTATCATATAAAGGAAATTAATTCTCGTGGATGGGAAAAAGATATTCAGAAAAAGTTAAATGCAAACTAGACATAGCAGTGGCAAATGAAGAGTGGCACGCTTTATTTACCTATAATGTTGTGGAATTCTTACAACTATGGGGATCGGATCACATGCCGGTCCTAGCACATATCCAATCTAGTGTTAGGAGGACAAACAAAGAATTTCATATTCGACAATAGATGGATCGGGAAACCAGGATTTAAGGAAGCGGTAATTTGGGATGGGGAGAATTTGATGAAATTTCAATCCGGAATTTTCATCAAAAAAGTTACCTAAATTAGTACTTGGAGGAAGCAAAATTCATCGAATTCTGCTTTACTGATTGAAGAACTAAAAAATAAGATACATTTGGCCAAAAATGATGATAATTCTTCAACAGAAGAGTTGGAAGAATTGAGAAGACAGCTGATATTGGCGTTTAAAAAAGAAAATATGTTCTATGAACAAAAGAGGGATCAGTGGCATAAAAATGGGGACATAAAAACAAAATTCCATGATGTCATTACAAAGCAACGGAGAGCCCAAAATCGCATCGTTAGTATCAAAGATAATCGTGGGAGGTTGTTAGAGAGTGCAATCGAAGTGGAGAACGTTTATGTTCAATACTTTCAGGATATCTTCTCCACCTCTTACCATCAAATCTAGTTGCCTCACTTTGATTTATTTCTAGGAAAGTGTCTCTCGCTGACAGCAGACTACTTATAGCGGAACCATCAGAACTAGAGATAAGGAGAGCTTTATTTGATAATAAACCCTGAAAAACACATGTACCGGATGGCATGACTAGTAATTGTATCAAAAGTTCTGGCGTGAGATGCGTCAAGACTTTATTAGACTTGTGCAAGATTTCTTTGTCACAGGAAGCTTCAACCCATTATTGAACCAGAAAAATATCTGCCTCATTCCCAAGTAGAATAAACCTCACGATATGACTGAATTCAGACTTATTAGTCTCTGCAATGTTACCTACAAGATTATCTCGAAGCTATTATGCAAGAGACTTAAGAGGGTTATCCCGCGTTTGATCTCAGAAACACAATATACTTGTGTGGCAAAACAATTGATTACTGATAACATTCTGTTAGCGTAAGAAAATTTCCACGCCATACGGACAAACCAGAGATGTAGAGAAGACTTTATGGCTATTAAAACTGATATGAGCAAAGCTCACGTCGGTCACATATCAAGTTTTAGTCAATGGCGAATCAAAAGGGAGAATCTTACCAAGGAGAGGTTTGAGACAAGGAGACCTCTTTCTCCCTTTTTTCTTATTCTGTACAGAGGCATTGATCTCGCTCTTAAATGGAGCGGAAGCGGAGAAGAAGATTGTAGCCCTCAGTGTTGCTAGAGCGAGCCCTAGAATCTCACATCTTCTTTTTGCAGACGATAGTCTTTTTTATGTAAAGTCGAAGTAAGCCAATGCTGAGATATCACGGACATTTTAGACATATATGGAAAAGCATTGGGACAAAGACTAAATGCGGCAAAATCTTCGACGGTTTTTGAAAATCGAGTGGATGTTTCTCTAAAACAATATATAAAAGATGTCTTGGTTTTTTTCTTCCGAAAGAGGCATGGGGATGTACCTAGGATAACTTGAGAAAATTTGTGGCTCGAATATGAATTTTTTTCCTTTGCATGGTCGTCTCAATGGGCGAGCTAACACATGGTCATCAAGACCCTTACCCAAAAGAGGAAAAGAAGTTCAAGTTAAATCTATGGCTCAAGCAGTTGTGAAAGTTGTGATGTCGTGCTTCTTGCTTCCAAAAGGCATTATTGACAAACTAAAAAGCACAACTTAACTTTTGGTGGAGTTTGAAACAAAACAGCACAGGTTTACATTGGATAGCATGGGACGAGATATGTACCTCTAAAGATATTAGGGGACTAGCTTTCGAGATCTCCATGATTTCAATATAACGCTTCTTGCAAAACAGTTGTGGAGACTAATTCATTATCCGAACTCTTTATTGGCATGTGTTTTGAAGAAAATCACTACAATCATACCTCTTCTTTGGAAAATCGACAGATATACTCACCATCATATGGATGGCGTAGTATCATGGCAGCAAAACCTTTACTCATATCCGACTTATGAAAAACAGTTGGTACGGGTCGAGATACAAGGGTTTGGAGTGAGTCTTTGGTTCCAGACTCAGTTGCTCGACCACCTAGACCTGCTAACCACATTTCTTACAGATTGCCCCAACTTCTTGCTCAGTCCTTTATTAGGAATGATACCAAGGAGTGGGATCTCCAGATTTTACGGGAATTATTTCACCCCAGATGATATCCTTTTGATACTTGGGCTACAACCTTCTTGCTCTCTAGCTCTTAATGGATATGTTTGGAACCACACAAAATCAGGAGTATATTCAGTTAAATCTGGTTATGACCTACTTCGATCGACCAAGCTCAGTCTTACACATGAAAGGGTTTTAGAACCGAGTATCATGAGTCTTCAGAGCCATGTGCAGAAGATAAAGGCCCTGAGTAAGATGAAGCATTTCTTGTGGCAAGCTATCTTGGGCTGTGTGGCGACGGCAGAGAGGTTCACTTACAAACACATGAGTGCCGCTAGGAGTTGTCCTAGATGTGATGGCCCAGTGAAGTCGATTAACCATCTTCTTTTTGAATGCCCCCAGTCCTGCAGGATTGGGCTTTATCGAACTATATGTCCCTTTGGGTTACTTCCCGAGTATATTTATATACTAAAACATGAACTTTCTGTTTTGGAAGAGAAAATAGGTGGCTCCATTGAGACCATAATTCGATACTTTCCCATGGATCTGTTGGTACATTTGGAAGGCGAGGAACGACAAATTCTTTAATAGAAAGTCGTATCTCCGATTGACACTCTTCGACAAGCGTCCCTTGAGGCAAAGTGTTGGATGAAGGCCAATAAAAAGGAGGAAGCAGATGAAGAACATGACGACCCTCTTACTACAGAGGTTGAGACAGTACCTCTTTGGATACCCCGAATCCCTAGCCGTCAAATTGATGCGTCATGGATCGGTAATGGCATTTTGAGTGACTTAGGATGGAGTCTTAAGGATCAAATGGATTCTGAATCTTTCGGATTAAGAGTGTACGGCGTGAGCCTCTCAGTTTTACATGCTGAGGTGGAGGGCTTACTTTGGGCAGCCTTATGTATGAGAGACATGAGGATAACCTCGATCCGTTTCAAGATGGATCGCTTGGACCGTGGACATGACTATGAATCCGATGGATTGGCCAACATTGGCATTGAAGATCGAGATGTTTTAACGACTTCAGGAGGACTTCAAAGATGTGAGCTTGATTCATATTCTTCGGAGTAGGAATGGTCGGACGGATTCGCTAGGGAAAGAAGCAAGAAACAAAGGGTATACTTTCTCCCATATAAATCAGACCCGAACATACAGAGGTGCTCCTCGGAGAATCGGCTTGTCTGACCAACACTTGATCTAGCAGAAATGGATAGTTGACAAAAAAGTGAAACTTAGAGGAATAAATATTTCTCGCTAAAACATTCTCGCTACATGTGCTATGGAGTCATACCCTTAATAAGAATTGGTATTGGCTTTGTTGGGCAACCACTACCTAAGGCTGCGCAAAAATATTGGTACTCGTACTCGTCTAATACTCGTTACTTGTCCATGTACTCGTCATGATTTGTCAAATATTCGTCAAGTCGGGTATCAAGTAATAAAATTTAGATATTTACAAGTACAAGTTAAGTAACAAATATAACTAAAATTATAGCTGTTAGGTGATATTATTCGTTACTTATTTAGAGAAAACGTTTTTGTTATTGTGAGAAGTAAATATTGTTCCTATAAAAATATTCATGTTTTTCTTTACTTTTCTCTTTTATAATATGTATAAATATTTTTTATAATAAATTCCATGTTCTTTTATAGTAGAGTAAACAAAAATAAATTTTCATGTCAATTTTTAGTAGAACTTTTGAACACTCTTACCATGCAAGTTTTTTGAAAAGGTTTTTTTATTTAATTAATAAAAATAAATGTGAAGAATGAGAGAGAATGTAAAGTAGGAGAATAAATAGAAAAAAAATGTATTTTGATAGAGAGACTCAAAAGGAAACCCAATTGAAAGGTGTCTTTCTACAACCGTTCTAACAGTTTTATATTTAAGTTAATATAATATATCAGGCACATTACAGTTAGAGATAGGACAATGATAGCGCTCTTATTTACCTAGTAACTTTTAAATTCTTGAAATTAGTTGTAAGTAATTCATAAGTATTTAGAAATTTTTTAGACATTATTTAATAAATGATTTTTCAAATTTTTCTTATACGTATTCAGGTCCCAATTCAACTAGACCATCTATAGCATTTTAAATAATTGGTTATTGAATTTACGGAAAACAAACATAATCTTGAATTTTGTATAGAAATAAAAGATTCACTTTTATTCTTGGAGCTGAGGTATATGAAGAAAAGTTTTTTTTAGGTTTACCAACCAATAGAAATATGTCATTTTATATTTAATCGTTAAGAAAAAATGAAAAAAAAAATATTTGCCAGATAATACGTTTTAAAATTAAAAAAAATAGTACTAGCCGCGAAAAAAAGAATTTTTTTAACATTGTTAACGCCGTTAGCAGAACACTAAACCCTAAATTCTAAACACTAAACCTTAAATCCTTGGGTAAGCCATAAACTTTTGGATAAATCCTAAACATTAAATCATAAACACTAAACACTAAACCGAAAACACTAAACCCTAAACACCGTCGGCAAAACTCTAAATCATAGACCCTAAATTCTACGGTTTAAGATTTACTTAAGGGTTTACGATTTACCTAAATGTTTAAGGTTTATCCAAGGGTTTAGGTTTTATCCAAGGGTTTATGGTTTATCCAAATTTTATGGTTTAATGCTTAGAATTTACAATTTAGGGTTTAGTATTTTGCTTAGCACGTTAATAATATTAAAAAAAACTTTTTTTGTAGCTATTAGTTTTTTTTTTTACTTTTCTATTTTAAAATTATAATATGATTTGACAAATATTTTTTTTTTCAAAAACTAAATATGAAGTGGTAGATTACTATTGGTTAGTGAACATACAGGTTCACCCTAGGGGGTGAACCCAAGAAAAACTCTATGAAGAATGGTTTTCTTTTGTCCATTTCATCTAGTGGTTTGGATATCGTCTTTTCATATCGAAGACACATGTTAGATTCTTGTAGGGGATATCTACTCATTTTTACAAATACTTTCAATTAAAAAAATATGATACGATACACTAACAATTGAGACATGACTTATGATTAAATGTTATATTGTCAAGTACATTTATGTTAATTCATATTTTTAGTAAAATTTTAAAATTATGATTAATAACAAATTGTATAATTATGAAATATATTTTGAAATTTGCAAAATATTTTCAGAAAAATATTCAAAATTTTATGTAGTCTTTTAAAATAAAAATAAATTTTTAATCTTAATGTTATTTTTTATATCTATAAATATTAGAATACTATTTAGTTTTTATTTTGTTAATTATAAAATACATCAGATTTTTTTTTAATTTTATACAAGTTGATTTAATATATTGTAATCAAAATAAATAGATAAAAATCTATCTTATATAATAATTTTAAAATTATACATTTTTATTCTTGAGTATAAATTTTAAAAAAACAATTTTGTTTTTGTTTATCTTGATTTTAATGTATAATTCAATCAAAATTTAATATTATAATATTGTTAAAATAATAAAATTTTAATTTTTACTAATTTTTTTAAAAAAATACTGTATAATTTAGACCAAAACAAAATTTGACCCCAATTAATTTTCTGGTTTGTCCGCTTCGTTCGACTTATATACTTCAATAAACACTTAGTAATAATTTCTTTTGTTTTTTTAATTATGTGATTTCATTTAATCAATCCAAAAGAAGGGGAATTCAAGTGGTTGATTACAAGCTTAATTTCTTTTTATTATTGTTTGATTAGTTTTTACATCTAGTTACTTGTTTTAGGCTTAAACAGTTATCTGTATTATTATTTCTAGAATTCGTGGTCGGGAGACAAGGGGTACCACGTACCACGCTCGTCGTATTCTATCTCATATGTTAAAAGTCACGTGCAGATATTCTAAATTAGTTAACTCTCTATTCTCTAACTAAAAACATAACAAACTTGACGTTGACAAAAATGTTAAAAACGAAGCATAAAAGTGGTCCCGCGTAACAACCCACCTTCCCCTCTCCACGCGTTTGAGATACGGCTGGTACTTATTAAAACTCTCTATTTTAAAGTTTGCAAAATCCAATATTTAAAGTTTAAAAGTGCTTTTCTTTGAAAACAAAACTTCAAAATTAATTTCAAAACTATCTATTCTATTAATTTACACTATATTATTCTTTTTGGGTGAAAATAAATTGTATTATTTTATATAAATATATCTACATTACTAGTATTTTTCCTTGTTTTAAAAATTGGCCGCTTACGCTGCTAAGTAGTCCTCATTTGCCCGTTTTATGTCAAATCGGTGTAAAAATCGAATGTCCGATTTTATTCTGTTTAGGCCGTTTAGATGACCGTCTAGGCGCCTAGACGACCGTCTAATCTATTTTTTAATAATATGTTATCTAAATATTTAATTTAAAATGATAAATGTAAGTTATATTCATAATTTATATCATATTAAGTTTATATATATACCTAGCACGTTTAAAATGATAAACGTGCTAGTCGTGCCTAGCACGTTTTCAAACATGGGTACTTTTAAGTTATTTTTATATCAGATCCCACCCTAGAGTTTCATTCATATCGTGATCTGTTAAAGTCATACAGTCCATTATTAAAAAGAACACATACACACCTTTTAAAAATTATATCCCAGACACATTTATAAACATTTTAGGTGTCCACTCGCTATATATACACACCCAAAAAGGTATTTTTTTCTTATCTTCATTTCAGAACAGATCCTCACTTTTACCACTCAGTTTCCTCCTCAAGACCGAACTCTTTTCTTTTTCTTTCTTTGTTAGAAACCTAATGGATTCGTCAAATGATACGACGGAGAGAACCGATCTCCAGCGACCGTTGGTGGATCAAAAGCCTCCAACGGACGTGGGGCTCGAGAGTGTTTTAACGGAGAGTAGTCTTCCTTACCGGACGCGCGTGTACTTAGGCGCGTGTATTGAAATGAAACTGCTTTTCCGGCTAGCACTTCCGGCGATACTTGTCTATATAGTTAACAGTGGGATGAGTATCTCTGCACGTATCTTCGCCGGACATCTTGGCGGTCAAGAACTCGCCGCCGCTTCCATCGGAAACAGCTGCTTCAGTCTCGTCTATGGACTCATGGTACGTTGACTTTTGACGTGTAGACATGTTAGTTGATGTTGAAGGTCGCGCTTTCTCGCATTGTCAAGGAAGTAAAGTACTATTGTATTAATTATGGTTAAACTACCCTCGTTTACCGTGTTAATGTTAATTTTCTAGGAGTAATCGTAGCTAGTAGGCCATCCCCAATGGGGATACTTCACAGGGACTTTCGTAAATAAACAAAAAAAAATAAAAAAATAAAGAAGAAATGTGAGAGATGGTCTCCTCATAATAAAAAAATTACTAAATAAGTTAAGAAATTCAAATGCCACTTATTAACTATTTGTTGGTTCTCTTTATAAAAATAAATGAATAAAATTTGATAATTAAATTTAAAATTAATATTGTTAAAAGATTTATGTGTTCCTCATCAATACGGATACCCTAAAATTTAACCGTGTCATCCATTTTTTTTTGTCATCGTGTCTCCATTTAGTTAAGGATTACAAATTATTATTGAGAATATATGTTCTAAATTTCTCATCAAATTTATTAATATATTATTCAATTTTAAAATTTTAGAAATTCATATCAACGTCTTATTAAAAAAGTTTGTATTATTTTTTCTAACTTTTAAAAAACTTTCAAAATAAATATTAATATACTAGTATTGCTTACATTTGACCACATATCTTTTTTCTAGCATCTAATGATTTTGTACAATTTTATCCGTATTAAATTTCTTCGTTTTCCAACAGATCTGCTCAACTGAATACGTTTATTTCTTTTCTTACAATTCAATGATTCTGCACCACGTGGTTAAGGACTATAGACTGTGACAACACTTTAGTTTATTTTATCCTATATTCCAGTTTTATAGATTTTCTTTCCATTAAATGATTATGTACAATATATTTTCTTCTCCCAAAAAATATAGAATACTGAGGAAAAAAAAATATAGAATACTAAATATAGAATAACTATTGATTAGAAAAAATCAAGTTTTGCACTATTTTCAGACGTTGTATATTGAAATGTCATCCTTACTAAGGAAAACTGTGCACGGCTCTTTCAGTTTTTCTAATGGTTGATGGTTACGATTTTGTCATTATGCTGAATAATTATTTGTTTGATGAAACTTAGTAACCATTTTCTAACGAAATAATAATTTTATTTGAAAGGTTCAGAAGTATTTTAAATCAGTAACTGTTACGAGTAATATTTTAACAATGATACTAAGGCCTGGTCAATATGGTAAAACCGAACCGTACCGAACCGAACCAAACCAAAATAGATAATATGGTTTGGTTTTGGTATATACCATATAAACCGAATGAATGTGATTTTTTAAAAACCGTAGGATTTGAATATGGTTTGGTTTATAACCGATTAAACCAAATAAACCGAATAAAACCAATGAAAAGTAAAAACATGAAAATATGTATATATTTTATAACGACACATGATGATCTATTTGTTATATAAGTTAATTTTTATTAATATACCATATTTTTATAGTAATAAAGAAACCCTAATTTGAAAAATACTTGAACTATAATTAAATAACAATTCATCGCAACTAAAACTTCTTATTTTCTTATTCTTCATCATGACTTTGATGAACACTAAATATGTAAAGTTGGAAAAACTTTTCTTTCATGTTTCTGTTTGTGTTTCATTTTATTTTCAAAATTCAGAACTTTGATTTTAATTTTAGTTTTGAATATTTTATTTGATGGTAGAAGCGTTTTTATTTTTTTTCTTTTATTTGAACATATAATATTTTTTTAATAAATGACTGCGTGGACAACATGACTTTAAAATTCATATAATATGATTCCAAACTAAATATTATGTTTTTGGTATAAAACCGAATAAACCGAAAACCGACAGTATATAAACCGAATCGAACCGAACTAAATATGGATTTAGAATGGTAGTTGTATTTTACTAACCGAAATACCAAAAAACCGAAAAAAACGAACCGAAACCGAACCGATATCCGGATTGAACAGTCTAACAGTAAAACTGAACTTAGCAACTGAACATTCCTAGGGATCGAAACTTCACGTTGTGCAGCTGCTTCCACTGAAACATACTCCCTAAGGGGTTATTACATTTTATTTTTATGATTTAAAAAAAAAACAACAAATCAGTCGTGTACCGTCACGTGTCAATGAAACTCACGAAACAGTGCAATAACCAGTTTTTAATTAGGGGTTTTTATGAACGGATTCTTATGGAAAGTGGTGGAATCCACCATTTTTTGGGGTTAAAAACCCCTTAAGAACCACTTGATGGAGGTGGTCTAAGATTTTCTAAGGGTTTATTTTTTTCATAAATATAGTTCTTTAAAAAAAGGTATTTTTATTAATTATTATTAAAGAATTATATACTTTTAAGTAACATTAATTGAAAATATTTAAACTGATTAAGATAGTTATAAAACTGCATAATCGAAATAAACAATATAGTTAATCATAAACTTTAGTTATATTCTCAATAAATGTAAAACTTCTATAAAATCCTATTTTCAGAAACGGAAGTAGTAATACCCAACAATCTCCATGTAAACACGTTTTTTTGTAAAAAAAATATTTAAAATACAAAAGAGATTAAAAAAATTATTTAAAATACAAAAGAGATTAATCTTTTTTCCTTTGCTAAATAGAGAATTGTAACTTTTTCTGAACGTGCAATGACTTTTTAGCTGTTGACTGTATAACCTGTACCGATTAAAGTATGGTTTTGCTTGATAATGTGGACCACAACACTTGTAGTTACTAGTTAGGAATACTAGTCAAATACGTAACATCTTTTTATCTTGTAGTGTATAATTGAGCATTTTTATTTGCTCTTGGCTCTGATCCTTCCGTATCTATATGATTAAAATTAAAGTCCTTTTTAGAATGGGCAAATCTCCTAAATAACCCTTTTTGAAGTTTTTGTCACAAAAAATAACCCTCAAAAATAAAAATGGCAAATCTAACTTTTTTTATTTTTAAAAAATTAATTTTTATTTTATTTTTTTTCAATTTTAAACCTCATCCCTAAAACTCCACCACATAACTCTAAATCCTAAGTCTATAGATTAGTTAACCCAAGGGTTAACAAAATGATTAATATACATTTATACCCCTTGGATTAACTAATCTAGACTTAGGGTTTATAGTTATGGGGTGGGTTTTGGGGTGAAGTTTAAAATTGAAAAAAAATAAAATAAAAATTAATTTTTTAAAAATAAAAAAAAAACTAGATTTGTCATTTTTGTTCTTAAGGGTTATTTTTGTGACAAAAATTTTTTTAGGGTTATCTTAGGGTATTTCTCTTTTAGAATTGTTTGAAAATATAGATAGAAGTTTAAAAAAAAATATGTTTGGAAACAAAAATAACAATATTAAATACTTTATTTTGATATTTCTTTTTATTTACAGCCAATGCATTAAAATTCTATTAAAAGTAATTAATTACAATTTTAAATTTATCTAACCACATCGAGTTCCATATCTGGACCGTTAATCATTTAATAAACCATGTATTATGTTATTAGCAGCTATAACAAAATTATCCAATCACTTGAATGTTACTCAGTCAGATCGGTTTAATATACTACATCAAATTGGATCAAATTATTAAATTTTAAAATTAATATTATGTAAAAATAAATAAAAAATGTTATCAGACAACTACATAATTAAAATATATTCTATTCTAAAGGTAATTTATAAAACATAAAAACTATATATGGGAATTTTTTACAAAACCAACGGCTTTGGCTTAGGACTTTATGTGAAACACAAGTTAAATCAATCATTTGTGCGGAGGCGCGGGTCAAGTTCTAATTGTTTATTAAAGCCGTGAATAACTAGTACCCCTTCTATTTATTTATTTAGGCAATTTTAGTTAAAAACACAACGATCAGGAAAATTATTAATTTTTAAAACAATACTCCCTCTATTACATATTAAGTGTTGTTGTAGAGATTTTTTTGTTATAAAATAAGTATCGTTTTCGACTTTTGATGCAAAATTTATTATAGAAAACCTGTAAAATTTATTATAGAAAACCTGTAAAATTTATTATAGAAAACCTGTAAACCAAGATTTTTTTGTTACAAAATAAGTGTTGTTAAGTGTATAGGTAATTGTATTTTTTATAGAAAACCTGTAAAATTAATCATTTCCTTAATCCTAGTGCACAAAGGTAAAGTGATATTTAATATGAAACAGAGGAAATATCATTTAATACATAAATTAAATATAGTTACTAATCATAAATAAGTCTATATAATTTGATTGGTCACTTTTTCAATAAAAAATTACCTAAAAGTTAAAACTATTTATATTTTGAAACAAATAAATTTCTCTTAGACAACTTATAATATGAAACAGAAAGAATACTATATAAAGAATTATGACAAATGATTATTTGACCATTTTTTTACTTTTACAAATTTACCTGAAAAGCAACTATATATGCCATTGGATTTGAGATTTTAGGAGGTGAGAAACATTTCTTAATAATTTTAGTAATTTTTTTTTTATAAATTGGTGTCTATGTCTACATAAACTTAAAAAAAAATTGAGGGTCAATGCCAATATTTTATTGTTTTGTATCCAGATCAGGCTCTATACTTTTTTACATAGTTTTTTTCTTTTACACAGTTAGGTATGGGAAGTGCAGTAGAAACTCTATGCGGACAAGCATATGGAGCTCACCGTTACGATTTGCTTGGGATCTATCTCCAAAGAGCAACGGTAGTCCTCGCTCTGGTTGGTTTGCCCATGACACTATTATACACTTTCTCGTATCCGATTCTAGTCCTTTTAGGCGAGCCCAAAACAGTGTCATACATGGGTTCCTTGTACATCGCTGGGCTTATTCCTCAAATCTTCGCTTATGCCGTCAACTTCACGGCCCAAAAGTTCCTCCAGGCCCAGAGCATAGTAACCCCCAGTGCGTACATCTCAGCCGTGGCTCTTCTCCTCCAGATCTTGCTAACGTATATCACCGTGTACGTGATGGGCTTGGGGCTTATGGGCATTGCCTATGTCTTGACTTTCTCTTGGTGGGTTATAGTTGGAGCCCAGACTTTGTATATTACACAAAGTCAAAGGTTTAGACACACGTGGACTGGTCTTAGCTGGAAATCGTTCCAAGGTCTTTGGAGTTTCTTTAAACTCTCTGCTGGTTCGGCCGTTATGATTTGTCTGGAAATGTCGGTACTCACAAATTCTAGTTCTTCTCGCTGGTCTACTTAAAGATCCTGCTCTATCTCTAGATTCCCTCTCCATCTGGTATGTCCATAATTATCTTGGTTTTGTCATATTTGTTTTCATGTGGATCGTTTTTGGTTCATTAAATTTTGTGTTATTGTGTACATCATGAAAATTTCCCTACTCAATAATGTGATATAGATTTTATTTATTTAGAAATGATGTGTGGAGATATAGACACTTAACCCAAAAGTTATTAATATTGCTGAAACTTAAATTTAAACAATAATTTGTAAATCAATAATTTTCTTTTGCTTACCTTTTTTTTACTTTTGGCAGTATGTCAATTTCAGCATTATCCTTCATGGTCTCCGTAGGATTCAATGCGGCTGCAAGGTTAGTATTTATATTTCATATTCACAGTACTAATCATTAAGCAACATTGCTGAAAGTCTGAAACTATATCATAAACTAAAAAACAACTGTATATGCCAGTGTACGGACAAGTAATGAGCTTGGAGCAGCAAATCCTAGATCGGCTTTGTTCTCTACATGGACAGCGACTTTTGTTTCCTTCATAATCTCTGTCGCGGAGGCCCTCGCCGTGATGGCGGCACGTGATTACGTCAGCTACATTTTCACGTCGGACGCTGAGGTGGCCAAAGCTGTGTCTGACCTCTGCCCTTTTCTCGCCGTCACCATTATTCTCAACGGAATCCAGCCAGTCTTGTCCGGTACACACATGCAACTAAGTTGTAATAAAAATCGGAGAATACGTTAACCGAACCGGTCTAAGTAATTTCGGTTTGGTATTTGTTTGCAGGAGTGGCTGTGGGATGTGGATGGCAAGCATTCGTGGCATATGTGAATGTTGGTTGTTACTATATAGTTGGTATTCCTGTTGGATGTGTTCTCGGCTTCACTTTCAACTTTCAAGCAAAGGTTTGTTTTAAGTATATTTTGGTGTATAACATATATGTTTTATTGTTTCTGTTTATAAATAAAATGTGAATATGATGATAGGGAATATGGACCGGGATGATTGGAGGTACCCTCATGCAAACTCTTATCTTACTTTACGTCACGTACCGAACAGATTGGGATAAAGAGGTAAGTGTTACATGGTATCAAGTCACATCATATTGATTTTAAATCATATTTTGTAAGTTTGTTTTGATTTGTGTGTATCAGAGTTATCAATATTATTATATAATTTATTCAGGTTGAAAAAGCAAGGAAGCGATTGGATATGTGGGACGACAAAAAGGAACCTCTTCAAAATTAAACGAGTAATTGGTTAAATGAAAAAGTAATTTATATTTCAAAATAGGTAGCATAAAAATTTAATAATACGATTTAATACTTACATATTAGTATTACGAAATGCAGGTATAACAACGGTGGAGTGCAACAAAAAGCAAATTAGTGGTGTCTTCGGAGGTGGTTTTTTGAAAAGAAGATGCTTCTTTTTATTAGAACTAAATTATTCCACCAGATTTCTTTTTGGTTTCCTTGGAATTTTTGGCTACATCTGATGGATGGATTACCCTTCTAATTCATTAAATTAGAATCTCAGAATCCTATGTTTGGACCAAACCTTTTATTTATATCTGATATTACATTTTATTGGCCTTATTGGCATTTCACTAATGTTACATATAATTATCCCAAATCGACATCACATTACCAAATTTAATTAGACGCTTTGAAATTAACACAATTCACTCTCCAAGCTCTTCTATGTTTATTTTGAGGAAAATATTAAATATTAAATTATAAATCAAATATATACATGTGAATAATATTAATCATCAAATTATTTTACATATATTTGGAAAATAAATTTATGTCTTTTAATCAAACATTTATAGTTTATATTTTGTATGTGAATTGAAATAATAATATACATGAATATATAATATTTAAAAATTGCATGTCACATTTTAAATAAATCTGTATAATTTTATTGAAAAAATGATTAGAAAATATTCGATTAGAGAATAATAGTAAGTTTGCTAGTGAATAATGGTAAGTTTGATAGAGAATAATCTAACAAAATAATGATTTAGAGTTAATAAATTAATAATTATTAGGTTAGTGGCACAAGTTGTAATTATTATGATGAATGAAGGGTTAGTTTCAAAATATATTTAGTTTTAATAATATAGACTAGATTTTTATCCGTGCTTTGAAAGCACATGATTATTTTTTGTATAAAACTTGCTTACAAAGTAGAAATATTGAATTACAAAATGTTAACATATAAACCAGTGTTTTAAAATCCACCTAGGATCCGTGGTCGAACCAGTAAATCCGATAATCCGATATGTAATTCGATTTAAATTTTTGGAAAATTTCTTTATTTAAAATCCGATAAAACTTGTAAAACCCCATTACAACCTAGAAGTTTGCTACCGGTTAAAACACTGGTTGACCGAATATATAACTTTTACTTTTTTTCTATTTTTTAATTACTTTATTCTGATTTGTTTTGAATTCTAAATAAAATTTAAGTTTTCAGTTTTTTTTTTATTTCTCTTTCTCTGTGTTGTTGACTTTGTATGTCCTGCATTTTTTTATTTTTTTTTTGTTTTTCGTAAATCTCACTTACAACACGACATTTTGTAGTTTTGATTTTTATTGATGATTTTTAAATTTTGATGAAGAATTCAATATGTTATCTGAAAAAGTGAAGTAGACCATAATAGAGAGAAGCTTAATTAGTTGATGTGGTTTGGTATTAGTATATTTTGGTTATCGACAATCTATTACAATTTGAAAATTTACTTTTGGTTTATTTTAGATTTAAAATTGAACTTTATTATTCATATAAGTAATTTAAATAATTATAGATTGTAAGTCTTGATATCTTTTTATTATATGTCATAACTCCTAATTTTTTACAAATATTTTATGCTAAATAGTCTAAAATTATTTTTTGATATTTTTGTGTAAAACAAAATTAAAATAAGAAAACTAACTTGAAATATTTTCTGTATATTTTAAAACATTATAATTTATCTTATAGTTTTCAATAGCTAATATATTATTCTCTAACAAAATTAAATTTATTTATTAATCTTTGGTTCTTCTGCGGTTGATCCAATAACCTGGTGACCCGAAAAGTTTTTCAGTTTAGTTTTTGGGTCGAGTTTAAAAACATTATAGTTAACATTTGATTATAATATATACTTGATTTTCAATTTCGTTTAGAAATTATTTCTAGTTGTGAGGGAATATATGATCGCTAAGATTTTGTATTATGGGAACAAATATCATGATTAATATTTGGTTCCCTCCAATCTTAACAAGGTGAGATATTGAAAAATATATATTTAGTTGACACAATATTTTTATAGTTCGGGTTTGGAAGTAACTGGTAATATATATGGTGTGATCTTTTATTTTGAATTCGGGTGCAATATGTCATTTTTGGTTGAATATTCGAAATTATACATATGAATATATATTTGAGAAGAATTTTGATAATATTTAGTAAATTGGGTAGCAAGTAATGTAGATTAAGTACTAACTAGATTTTGACCGGCACTTTCAAAGAGCGAAATTATTTTCGAAACAAACTAAATTTATATAATATAAATTTACATTTTTGATTATGTATCTACATTTAAATGTTACATATGAAGTGTTATATTCAGTGTTTTGAAACACGACTTGGACAAATAGTTAAATAAAAAAAACACACAGTTCGGTTTTAAAAAAAACTTGTTATTTAAAAATTATGTAAAAACCGCAAAAAAAATGTTGAAACTTGAGACCCGACTACCGGTTGAACCTACGTGTGACTCATTATGTAATTCAATTTGATTTAAGTTTTTATATTTTTAAATTATTATAATTTATGAATGTTTAGATGAATAGTGGATATATTATGAATGTGATGCTCTAACTTTACAAAAGTTAGCCATACAAAATTTTAGTCAAACTAATTTATCATTTTGTTGTAAGCGTAATAGATCAATATTTGAGAAGAAGCATACTAAAATAGAAATAGACTTGAGCATCAATTATTCATATACGATTATTATTATTTAATGATTTAAGTTTTAAATAAATAAAATTAATTATTTATTTATTTAGTTTATTTTTATTGTTCATATGTTATTAGTTTTTTTTTGATATTTTGTTTTTGTTCTATTTTAAATATTTGTTTAGTTTCATTATTCATATTAGACATTTTAATATTTATTAATTTTCATTTTGTTATATATTTTTTTTATATATCTAATAATAGATTTTAAATATATTTTGACCCGCACTTTGATAGAGCGAGATAGTTTTTTATTCAAAAAATTATTTACTGAAAATTCGAAATCTTATACATATGTATCCTTTTTATACTTTTAAAGGTATATATAATAAAATTAAAATTACATGAAGATAATTTTATGAAAATAAGATAATTCATTTATATAACCTGCCTCGTAAAAATTTACACTTATTTTAAAAAATTAAATTATAGTACAATTTTTAAAAAAATATTGGTAACAAATGTATTTGATTATTATATTTTTGTCAGCATTATTATACAAATTGAGTATTGTTATTATACTATTCTCATATTTGATAAATATATTAAATTATTTATATTTAAATATGTATATTAACTTATGAATTTATTTACTAGTTTATATATTGTACTTTAATATTATTTTAATAGGTTGAAGTATGTTATAAAATTCGAGAATATATTTTATTCTGTTATTTTATAATTTATAAAATAGTTAATAAATGGATTAAGTTACTTTATATTTAATACTTGGTGTAGTAATTTAATTATGAATATAAATTATGTATATATAAATATTATAGAACTTTTATTTCTTATTATATAAATGAAAAATGAATTAGTATTTTTTTTTATTATATCTAATATATTAAAACATAGTCCTATTTGAAAATTACCTTGGCATGTTTTTTTTGAACTTATTGAAAAATGTTGTGACTTATCTATTAACTAACATCTATATTATTAAAAATCAAGTACAAAATTGGAATGTTTGGAAACATAGATAGTAGACTAAAAAAATGTTTGGAAACACGGATAGCAGAATAAATATTTTCTTCTATTTACACATTTAGTCATCCCATTTCTTTCTTATTTACAGATTCTTCCAATATCACTTAAAATAATATATTTAAATTAATTAATTTCAATGGGTTGTTATTTTTTTGTCGTAAAAAAAACAATCTCGAAATATATAGTGTATGTTATATAAAACTATCTATAAATATAGTATTAATTTATTTATTTTAGTAAAATGTAAAAGAATCTAACAAAATTTTACTTAAAAATTTAAATATTTTTATAAAATTATACATTAATAAATTTTGTGATTAGTAATATAATATTATTATAAATTAATTTAACTAAGTTTTTATTATAAAACAGGAAAATAAAATTTTACACTATTTTTCATAAATTCTATAAATATATTCTCTATTATATAAAAATAGCAGTGTTTACATTAGTTAAATATGGTAAAATTATATTAAATAGGTAAATTAACAAATTTTAAAATTTTATCTACTATTAATAAATAGTAATTAGACCATTTAAAAAATTAGTTAATATGCCATATTTAATTATTTACATTAATAATAAACCAACTAAAGATTTGAATTTTATTTTTTAATTATAACAAAATATGTTGAGAAAGAATCTAACAAAATATCACTTAAGAATTTAAATATTTTTATAAAATAATACATTAATAAATTTCGTAATTAGTTATATAATATTATTATAAATCATTGTTAACTAAAATTTAATTATAAACAAGAAAATAAAAATTCTACTATTTTTTATAAATTCTATAAATAAACTCTGAATTATATGAAAATAGAAGTGTTACATGAATTAAATATGATAAAATTATATATTAATAATTTTGAGGAAGAAATATAAAAAAATTATAGAGTTACACAATGTATAGCACTAAATTAAAAATTATATAATTAAAATATTTGTAATAATATCAAATACATTTAGAAAATAGAAAATATCCGCACGGGCGTGCGGGTTAAAATCTAGTTTTATATTAATTATGAGTTTTATTATTTAAAATTAAATATTAAAAAGAAATGTATATTGACATTTTAAATAACAGATATTAAAAGATATTATTAAAATATAATCTTAGGAAAATATAGTTAAGAATATCTTTTAGATATTTTATTTTGAAAATATTAAAATAATTTGTTAGACATAGTATATATATATATATATATAATAATAACTAAGTTAGTTGTAGATAAATAGGAAATTAAATGAATGTAATAGTCCAACACAGACTACTTGCAAGTAGATAAATATTGCTTCTGTTTTAATTGTATTAACTAGATTTTGACCCGTCTTTGAAATGGCGGATATATTTTTTGTATATTAAAAATTATATATAACTAAAAATATTTTGTATGAATGTAAATGTATAGTTGAGTAATAGGGATAATTATAAATTTCCATTTTTAATTAAATGGTACAGTAAATTATGTAATACATTAACAAACTTAAAACAATCCAAAAGTTCAATGACAACTTTCAATGGTAGATAAATTTAAGATTCTATTTTAATAGAATGGATGAAGAAAATAAAGAGCAAGTTGGTTGAACATAAAGCAAATTTTGAAAATATTTCTGAATTTTAATATATTCTCATTCGTGATATGTGTGATTTTGAATGTGAGTATATCTCGTTAATTTGAATGAAAAATATTTTCAAATAAGTTACAAATAAATAGCATAGTTAGTCATCTATGTAAATAACCCATACATATCAATTGTAAACACGACCATGGACTTTTATAAATAGTATTTAGTATAGTATGCAAATTTACAATATAGTTTATAGGGTTTAGGATGTAGTTAGAACGCATGGTTTACAGTTTAGATATTGTATTTAATTGTATTGATATGTTAGTCTAGAAACCTGTAAATTTTACAGACTGAAAAGAAAATCATATGTTCACAGATTTTAAATGTATATTACTTTTGACTTGAGTATTCGCTTTCACATAGTGAATATATACGTTTACTTGAGAATGAAACTAAAGCATATGTCTTTTTTTTTGAATAAATGTAAAATTGTATTCATCAAAAATCCTGGTTACATCAATGTGTGTCCTTTTTACAAAGCGATACTCTTAAAAATTTCTAAGACATAAAATCTGCAAAAAAAACTCAAGTCCTAGTCTCAAACCAGAATTGAAGAATACCCTCCATTTTCTTTCCTCCTCTTCCTCTTAACATACTGAGCTTATTTCTTACCCCTTTCTCAATCATTTTCTTCAACAAAACCAACGGTAGAGGCTGGTCTCCATGCACAATCTTATTACGTTCACTCCAAATAACATGGATGGCGGCCTGAAAAGAGTACCTGATACAGAACAGCATCTTCTTTTCCAGTCTACTATCTGATATAAGATTCACAATGCCAGACCAAGTACTGGTGTGTTTATTCCCCAGGATCCCAAGCGTAAGATAATCCCAAACTTGGGTAGAGAATGGACAACAAAAGAATAAGTGATTCCGGGTTTCGTTTTCTTTTCTACAAAAAACACACTTTTGATCAACTCCTTGCTTCCATTTCGATACTCTATATATCCATTGTAGATAGTCTATCTAGAATGGATAACCAGGTTATGAATGCAAACTTAGGGGTAGCTTGAGAAAACCAGACCCCTTTTTCCCAACTACAACCAACACCCTGGTCTTTAAGAAGCTTCCAAGTCTCATGGGTTAGAAACCTCGGCTTAAAACCATCTCTCCCTTTCCAAAGACTTTTATCCTCGACATTGTGTCTCACTTTATCTCTAACCACCAATATCTCCTTTTCAATAAGATTAAGAGCATCAGTACGATGTCTTCTCGGCCTCCTTAGAACACCCTCTTCCATTGTTGCTTCTCTTCTAATCCCCATATCAACAATACCTCGCTCCCCTAATATATCAATTAAGATACCTTTATCAGACCATCTGTCATACCAAATAAGATACATGGCGACCATTTCCCACCTCCTTCTTGTAAAACGTCTTAGCTACCTCTCTCAACTTGATCATTTTTTTCCACATCCAAGAGCCTACTTGAGTGTTTATATTTATCTCCCAGAAATTCTTCTTCTTAAGAAGGTTACTCGTTATCCATCTACCCCACAGAGAATCACCCGACAGCATCCTCCATATTAGCTTAAGTCCATAAACTTTATTTACCTCTTTCAAGTTTCTTATTCCCAAGCCTCCTTCACACTTCTCTTTGCAAACATCTCTCCAAGCTACTTTTACTCCTGTACTCTTCAATTCTGGACCAGACCAAAGAAAAGCAGAGCACAACTGTTCAATTTCCTTGATACACTGACTTGGGAGACGAAACACAGCAGCCCAAAAATTCACCATACTCATAAGGACAGCTTTAATTAGCTGAAGTCTGCCTGCATATGACAAATGTCTACTCTTCCAACTTGCAATTCTTCCTCTGATACTCTCAACTAAAGGCATATAATCATGTTTCCGCATAACCTTAGTCATTAACGGGAGCCCCAAGTAACGAACAGGAAGTGTACCTTCAGCAAAAGGGAAGTTCCTCAGGATCTTACTCCTATCAGTATTTGATACTCCCGCCATATAAAGGGTAGATTTATCAATACTAATACTCAAACCTGACCAAGCTTCAAACTCATCAAAAACAGACAAGACCCCTTCAATGGATTTCTTTGTTCCCCCAACGAAGACCATCAAGTCATCTGCAAAACACAAATGTGTTAGAGAGATTTCTTGACATCTAGGGTGCAACTCAAACTTCTTCTCCATCATTGCTTTATCTATTTTTGCAGATAGCACATTCATACACAGGACGAACAAATACGGAGATAGAGAACACCCCTGACGTAACCCTCTCGTACTCTGGAAATATCCAGCCAATTCTCCGTTAACTTGCAATGAAAAAGAAGCAGCAGATATACAAAGCTTGATCCAATGAATGAATTTACTCGGCATACCCACAGCAGCTAAACTCTTTAGCACAAACTCCCATTGAACAGAATCGAACGCTTTAGAAATATCTATTTTCATCGCACATCTTGGGGAGATATTATCCTTGTGATAGCCCTTCACAATTTCTGAAGCCAGAAGCACATTCTCCATTAACAGTCTCCCTTTGATGAAATCAGGTCTAGACAGGCTCTTTAATGAACACATATATCATATACTATTTTAATCAGAATAATAATTTAAATACCTAATAAAATATAGATATACGCATAAATTTGATTATCAAGCATAATTTCGTACTAAATAGTTATCGTAAATTAATAAATACCATATATATTTTTATATAAACTCTATACCCCAAGTCATTAGATCACAAAATTAATGATTTGGGGTCTAGGGTTTTGTAAATGTGGGCTAATTGAGTTATGCTTATATATGTTAGGATATCAAAGCTTTGAATTATTAAAAGCAAATACATGAGGATTTGTGTATATATATTACATTTAATTTAAGAACATTGAGATGAAATAATATTGTTTGACCAAAACAGTGAAATTCTCAATATATTAAATATATATATATATATTATCAATACTTTATAAGCAATGACAAACATCATATGAATGATAGAATTGATAGTACAAATAAAATAGATAATTTGATAGGCTAATTTATTTTGTTGAAAATGATATAAAAATAAGAGAGAGAGAGAAAATGATAGATAGTTATTTATATTTGTCCTATTTATCGATTTGTTATATTGTTGAAAATGAGAGATAAATAAGAAAATATTTAATTAGTTGTAATTAAGGTAATTTCGTGGAACATAAAGATAATTGAAAAGCATAGGTTTAAATTTAACGCAGTGATATAGATCTGTAAATATTTTTAAAATAAAAGGGCACATCAAAAAAGAGTCTTATGTTTTAATAGTACTGATGTAACTCCTTAATTTACAAATAAATAGATTTGTGACATCTGTGTGTATTTGTTGTTAAAATAAATGGATTTATGAAAAGCATATGTGATATATTTAACTAAAAGAAAGCCGTATATGATTAGGGAATATTAGTTTGTTTAGTTCAAATAAAAATTAAAAGGTAGTAACACTGTTGTAATATAGTAAAGAAACCAAAGTGACCTCAAAAGTTCTTCTGTTTTAATTGTATTAATTTAAACTATATAAAAAACATGTGCGCGGATGCGAGAATTAATAAATTATTGGCGAATATTTGATTGTTTTTACTTTTGATGAAAATATTTGATTATTTATCATGTAATGTTAGAAAAGAGAATTCATAGCAAGGATGATTATTTCTCAAAAGAAACAAATTGCTTATGAAATCACCAAAATAAAGATGATTGTTACTGAAATGGATAAGAACATAATTGTTCTTATGGGAAAGTCACAAAAGTTATAACTTGTTTCTAACCTTAGATATATATGGTCTTTCATACATTGTGATTGTATTGAACTTTTTTCTGATACCCCTGCAAACTCAGTGTGAATTGAACATTTTTCCAAATTCGTAAGTGTGTGAATATGTTGGATATGAACATGAGTAGTCAACTCAGATATATATAAAAAAAACTCATCAATTTACTGTGGAGATCGTAAAACAGTGCATGGCTTCATAACCAAATGAGAATTCTCGGTTTATATTTAGAGAGCTACCGTAATCTGCAGAAATATTTTCGTATTTGGAGAGTTTAGCATAATTCTTCAAACTTATTTTAACCATGAAGCATGAAGATGCAGATTATTGTTAGCTAAATGAAAGGGAAGTACAAAGTTGAAATGTTTTAGTAGTTGAAGGTATTTGTTTGGCATTTATCCAAAAATCTTTTCTACAATCAACAAAACCTTAAAAATCGACAAAAACTTAAATTTCTAAACTTATCCCTATCAACCCAATCACTATTTCTCGCAGCTCTTCATGAGTTACACAAATGTGTAGAATTGTGCTAAAAATTGATGATATTTTTATAATTTTTAGCTAGTAAATAGAATCCCTAAACTTTAATAGCACGTAAAATTTTCCATAAGAATAGATTATTTTGCAGAGAACTTTATTAGTACAGAAAAATAAATTAATAAAATTACTTAAAAGATCATCAAAATGAAAATGAATGTAGATTTTGTACTAGTACTCAGAGAATTTTTAATTTAACTTTTGATGCCATGTTAAAGATACCATGACAACTCCTAAATGTTAGGATCATTTAACTGGCTTCTAACCTTAGGACACATGCACTTATGTCCAATAATACTATAGGTGGCCAGAGGTAGTTAATTAACTTGAATATCAACAAATCGAATTCTTTTTAAAAGAAAAAAAAAACAAGATTCCCTTTAGTTCGGTTTTAGGCTGCATTATACCACATTATATCAATTTCCAAATCGAAAGCCTCACTTAAGGATTCTTTCATAATAATATTAATCATATATGTAGCTTAATAAAAGAATTTTTGTAAATAGATATTTTTAAGTTTTTATCACGAAAATAGATTTTAAAAAAATGATAGAAATAGACTTTTTTATTTTGAAAATTTTATTATTTGTTGTTATTTTTAAAATTTTAAATCTCACTTCCAAATCATCACTCCATAACTCTAAATCTTAAGTCTAGATTAATTAACTTTAAGAGGTATAAATGTATATTTACTTTGTTTAATAAAATCTATTTTAATTATTTTTTTAAAATCTAATTTTTTGACAAAAAGTTTTTTAGAAATATTTTATATTATTTTCAATAATAAATCATGCAATAATTTTTTTCTAATATTTATATCATGTTGTAGTGGGAAACATTGTTGGCAGATTATCTCATACAACAGCTCAACCACAGTCTTTCTTTTAATTGGTTAGTTTCTGTCCGTCGCCAGTGTCCACCTACGACTTTGTCTAAACTGACACAGAGACACATTAATTATATGCTATATTTTTCTAAGACTATTTATTTTGCCCACATTCTAAGACTACTATAAAATGTTGAAGTTTCATATTATTTTGGAGATTTCTGACCAAAAACAAAGAGTGACAGAGGGACCAAGATCTACAAAGATAAACAAACAACAAAAATGAGTGGTCACTACACAAAAAGGTTGCGTAGTTTTTTTTGATCAAAAAGGTTTCGTAGTTATAAATTAAAAACTTGTGTATATTAAGAACATTTTGAAGTTCTAATTTTTTTTTCTCGTCTATCAATTTATATTAAACTTCGGATGAGATAAAAGTTCTAATACATAAACAGACAAAACATAATGAAATCCCTGAAATCCTATCTTATAGGAGGGAAACTAAGACCTACACATGGGCATCAAAGAAAAACTCAATCATAACAAGTTAACGCAAATTTCTACAATTAGACCTTCTTACAATCTTTAACAGAACATAAATAACATAGTCGAGGCCTAAAATAACATAAGTAGCTTTCGTCACGATTTTCATAAAAAATGCCATTTTTAGTGAATTAATTAATCATCGAGATCTGATATCTGCTTAATTAATTAGATTAATTCATATACTAAACATTTCTTTTTGTTAAACTATAGTTTATTCATGTTTTACATTTTATAGGTTAATTTAAAAGAATCTCAACGTGCTTTTTGTTTTATACTCCTTCCATTTCATATTAAGTGTTGTTGTAGAGATTTTATTTGTTACAAAATAAATGTCGTTTTTGATTTTTGATTCAAAATTTATTAATTTTATAGTGCAATCCGCCCCCTATGGATTTTACAAAAATATAGTTTTTCTTTACTATTTATAATAAATTTTGAAGAATTTGGTTGAATTTGCCCCCCATAAAAACTCAAACATATGGTTAAATGTCCCTCTTTTTAAAGTTTAAAAATTTTGCCCCCCATAATAAACCCTTCTAGATCCGCCCCTGGCCATGGTACTTGTTGTTTTCAATCATGTTGATGAGGCTGGACTTGATCTCGAAGTTGTTGTTTTGCACCGCTGGTGCTCTGATACCAGTCCTACTTCCATGAATGTGTGGTTGATCATACGTACCAATGGTTCTGGCTGGACGCTGCTGATGTTGTTGTACAAGGTTGTCAGCTCCATGAGCTTCTGCAACATGAGGTAGTTGCTGATCTCTTTCCATAGTTTCAAGCTGTAATCTGTTGAGTATATGGGCTTGTCTTTCTTCTCTTCTCTTCCTTACTAACTCTCTTTCCAATGCTTTGATGTTGTCAACTCTTGGGACAAGGTCTGTTGGTCCTCTGCTCCTCAAGTTCATATACCTGTCATTGAAAGAGTTGAAGGTAGAGTTTACTAATCTTGTAAAAGTAAAATGATTTAGTCTTAAGCAATGACCAAATCTCAATGTCACAATCAATATAGAACTGGCAACGGCGCCAAATTTGATAAAGATTTTTTTATCCTCAGAGCAAATCAATGTAGTATAGAAAGGATGTCAATCCAATCCTAAGTGAGTGTGAGACAGAGAGAGTACAGGTTGTGCTTAATCTAAATGCAATCCAATAAGGTTTGTTGTGGCAAGAACAATGTGAAATAATCAAGTTTTAATACAAATATGACAAAGAAGAACCAATGGGTATTTAGGCAATCGATTTCAGGGTGGTAGTTCTAAATCAAGGTGTCTAGCTTCAAATAAACATAACTTTCTATAGGCCTAGATCTCATTCAATATAGGTTAATCCACTTTCGATGGTAGAAACCCTTATGCAATTATGAACTAAACATCAACTTCCGTTCGTTTTGTTCACTCAAACATACATTAAGATTTAGTCTACTAGCCATCTAGCAATCTAAACATCAACTTCCGTTCGTTTTGTTCACTAGAGCAATACTAAGTTATTTCAAGCATTATGCAAACACTTTCGATGTCCTACAAACACTTAGAATCTAGATTAAAATGGCCAAAATCAATCTAGCATTAAGAACACTTAGTAAGCATAGAAATTTAAGCATTTTACCATTAGAACATCTTAACTCTTTTCTAACCACCCATTAATCTACCTAACCCATTGATCCTAAGGATGACTACTCACTAATCATCTTGTTTACACTTAATCCCATGATGGATAGAAGCATAATCAAGATGATATAATATATGAAAATAAGAAACAGAATGTAGATGAAGAGAATAGCTAAAGAAAACAAGACTTTATAACATAAACTTCAAGAACACTTAAGAATAAGAACAATTGTTTTCAAACAAGAACTTAAAATATAATGCAAAACAAGACTTAAAATGAAAGTGATAAACTCTATTAGACAGAAGAAGACTCAGAAGGAGATGGTGTGTTTTGCCATGGGGTTTGGGGTTCTATTTATAGGTGAAGAACAACCCACCCCCCATGTTACAAAGTTAAGATCTAGATCTAAAATAAAACACACTCATTGATATTTCTTCCACTTTATCCCATTTGCACACACCTTTTGACCCTTTACAAGGCACATGTAAACTTGGCTCTTCAGAAAAGGTAGAGAAAGTTAGGCCACTTGATCCACCAAACTCGTCCAGCACATGAAAGGTGACACAGGCTGTCCCGATCGATCGATCCATTTTTTTCATATAAATGGATCGATCGATCCATGTCCAAATCGATCGATCTGGATTTCGGATCGATCGATCACTTTTCCATTTTTGCTCACGGCTTTCTTGGATCGATCGATCCAGTTTTTCATCAAAAACGGATCGATCGATCGAAGTCTCTTTTTTGTTCCCTTTGTGTTCTAATCACCTCCAAAACTCCAAATAGCTCATCCAATACCTACAAGATGCAAATGTACATGTAATAGACTCTGAATGCAAATAAATGTAAGGTTAATGCATAAAAATATATGAAATAACAAAGCTAAAACTATGCAAAATCACAACATATCACCCTCTATAAGACCTGATTACTTGTTTTTATAGACACAAATGGGTTTGTTTTTCTTGTTTTCATTTTGATTATTTTATCTGCGACCAACTCCCTCCTCAGTTTTTATATAAACAACTCTTCACTCGTACAACTTGGTATAAAACTACAAGCTAAAAAATAAAATAAAATAAAAACCCTAAAAAATAACATATGGGTGTGTCGAGTGAGACGGTGGAGAGAACCGATCTGCAGCGACCGTTGGTAGATCCGGCGGACTTGGAGATAAAACCACACAAAGATGTCGGGCTCGAGAGCGTTTTAACGGATAGTAGCCTTTCGTGTTGGAGGCGCGTGTACTTAGGCGCGTGCATAGAGTTGAAAGTACTCTTCAGGTTGGCACTTCCGGCGATACTTGTCTATCTAGTCAACAGCGGAATGAATATCGCCGCTCGTATATTCTCCGGACATCTCGGCGGTCAGGAACTCGCCGCCGCGTCCCTCGGAAACAGCAGCTTCTTACTCGTCTATGGTGTCATGGTACGCTACATTGAACGGTCAACTATATTAGTATTTAAATTTAGTAAAATAATTTTTGGTTAAAAGTTAATGGTGACAAGTGTATATACACAGATTTACGTAACCATTACGGACCTCCATCGTTTAAAATTTTGAAACCAATTTTCATACATCATAAATTTTAAAATCCTAATTTCAGATAGAGTGAAAATGCGAAACTAAATTAACACATTGGTCTGGATTACTGTCAGTTTACTATATACTAAAAAATATTAATCATGTGTTAACCAATCATACACATGTGATCCACTAAAAATTAACAATCACAGTTTAATAATGTTTTAACCTGCTGAATATTAACCATGCTTTAACCATGGTGGTTTAGTATCCACTATGATTAGTTAAAACATGATTAATATTTTTAGTATAAGGTAAACCAACAATAATCCGATTCTGTGTAATTTTTTTTTGACTAAAAGTCTGTGTAATTTGATTTCGAACTTTATATATATATATTAGGATTTAAACTTTTATTCATCGTAAAAATTGGTTTCAAACTTTGAAACAATAAGAATCTAGGGTAATTGTTTAACTTTATGTGCACCTGGTCCTATATGATTTCCAATTCAGAAGTAACTAGTCATTCCAAATTATTCACTACAGTACAGTACATAGCTATCACTTTTTGGCAAACACTTTAGTGGCTAGATATTAAAAACTAGCTCGGTTAAAATACACACCTTAAGCGGGATGAATATTTATATATAAAATATTTTATGTATTATTATTTATTTACGTTATTTTACATATTAAAAATAATTAATTAATATATAGTGAATAATTATAATTAAATTTAAATGATATTATCATAAATATATAATATATTGTTAATATAAGTATTTATTAAATGAAGCTTTCTACTTATATTAGTTTATAATCATTTGTATTATTTTTATAACAATAATTTTAAATTACTGATAATAAAATTTTCAATAAGACATTTTAATAATTATAATTATTTTTGAAAAATTTATACAAATTTTGAAAGTTAGAATATTAAATTTCAATATTTTTTAATGTAAATTTTGGAATTCAAATCTTTATATATTTAAATTGTATATAGTTTAATTTAAAAAATATTATATATATATATATATATAAATTAATCTGAATATTTATTAAATTAGACTTTCTACTCATATGGTTTTATGAACATTTTTACTTTGTTATAAAAAATTTTAAAACATTGATCACAAAAATTTTATTGTGGAGTTTCGAAAGTTTTATTAATTTATTAAGAATAAATAAAACTCAAAATATAATATATGCGAAAAATATTAATTTTATTAAATATTTAATGTAAATTTTAATTTATTTTAATACTATAAAATTAAACAAAAACGATAGAGAATGCATAAATTGCTATCAATTTTTATTATTCAAATTAATTAAGTGTCATATATATATATATTAATCATATTTGTTGATTTCATAGTTTTCATTTACGAAAAAAGAAGAATATTTTTTATACATTAGTAACTAATTTGATGATTTGAAAAATACACTATATGTTTAGATGGATCGATCTACTTTTTTAAGGATTCTATGAACAATTTTAATGATGATATATGGTAATATCTCCGTCTCAATTTAGTTGTTGTTGTAAAGAATTTTTTTTTGTTTCAAAATAAATGTGGTTTTATAATTTTAATGTAAAATTTATTAATTTCATCTGTTATTCTATTTTTTATTGGTTGAAATATAGTTTTGTATATTGATAATAGTGTTTTTATTTAAAAGATATGTAAAATAATATTTTTTTAATTTGTATGTACAAATCAAAAACGACAAGTAAAGTAAAACGAATGTAGTATAAATTAAAGGTTGTGATGTTTTCGAAATAATAAATAAGGGATACAAGTATAATTGTTTTTTATAAGAGTTGTTTTTTCCATAAACATTTGATATTTTATTGTTTACAGTCAACGGACACGAAGTTTTTTTGTTGAAAATTTAAGATAAAAAATTGCCCTCGTGTATCGCGTTTACACAAAACAAATTTTGTAAACATTAGATTCTGTGTAGCTAACTACAATAATTGACTTTTTTTATTCGATACCTACGAAATCATATAAAGTTGATATAAAAGCTAACCTTATATATATGGAAAAAAACTCTAGAAATTATCAATCTTGAGATAATAAATATTTTATTAAAGTATAAGCTTGTTAGTTTACAAAAGAAATTCTCTTTGAAATATTTATATTTTAGATTATATTATTGTAACATAAAAACTAATTTTACAGTTTAAATATTGATTAAATTTTATAAAACCTTCATATTTTATGTTATTTAGTGTATATATACAATATACATTAAATAAATTTAGAGGTTCATCTCTTTGCTTCGGATGCTGAGAAACTTTTCGAGTCGTTTTCGTTGTAGTTAGCTTCTGATGAACTTGTCTAAGCTCGTAATCGTCCCCGAAACTGAAGCTCGAGGCTAACTGAAAGAGATGGAGGGAAAAAAACATTGACCAAGAGTATTCAAAAGCCCGACTGTACACTTGAAACTTCAACGCGAAGACGGGCTTCGTAGCCTGGTGGTAAAGGGCATGCAGCTGTAGGTACCACCACCCGACTTCGAATCCCGGCCACTGCGGTATTCACATGCGGGCTGCAGCGTCCGAGACCAAGACCATCGCCTGGGTGTTGAGCCCACTGAGCGTTAGCCCAAGGATTAATTTTCGTTGCGGGTGCCCGAATGACCTTGGTCTCTAGTCTAGGTCACCCCCCGAGGGTGGTGCTAGGACACTCGGTTATCAAAAAAAAAAGACGGGCCTGATCTTGACACCAAACACTAATCGTGAGACTTTCACGACCTGCAAAAATCAGCCAAGAACACCAACCGCAGAAAAATGATTTACCATTGGCGCAGGGATGTGAAACATGACCCAAAAGTGACACCATCACGACCGAGACCATAGTCGCAACACCTTCGACTTTGAGAACCAAAGTATCGAATGCACGTGACTCGTTAAGCAATCCACCGGTGTCGACGGGGAAACAACCGAATAACAAAATCTAGAGTCCAAACTCCAACAAGAAAGACCGTCGCCACCAAGCAGAGGAACCAGAAAGTGACAACAACGAGGAACCAAAAGTGAGAAGGGTCCATTGAGTAGCTACTAGAAGGCCATAAATGACCACCTTTCAATAGACCCTAACGAGCTTGAGGAAAGGATGGGTACCATCACCGCCTGCATACGACGGTCCATAGATCACCTCCACGACATCGTAGAGATCTGTAGAACCAAACGCCAGAGCCCACCACCATCTCCGAGCAGACTACAACACCTCCCGCAACCGCCAAAATAGAGGAATCAATCCGATAACCCCACAACAATTATATATGAATACAAGACTCATAATATCATCATAAAAGACCAAATAACCAATATTTTAAAAACCAAACCGGATACCGACTCGGTATAGTTATTGGTTGACTGGTTGCACCAATTCAACCGGTCGAACCAGAATTTCCGTTTATATATATATATATATATATATATATATATATATAGATATATATATATATATTTACACTATACAAACCTAAAAGAAAGAAATTTTACATATAATATGTTTTATATTCTATTTTATTAACTAGAAAAATAAAAATAAAAAATAAATTTAGCTGTATAAACAATAAACAAGTGAGTATTATGTAAACTGAAAATGATAAAAAATTACCGTATTTATTTATTCATACAAATAAATTCCAAAAATAATAAATATGGCAAAACAAAAGTAGTATATGAGGGTTAAAAGATACTTTTTACATTTTTTATTAACAAAATTAAATTAATTAATTGAATAGTTATAGCTAAGCAATGATTATGAATATTAAATTTAATAAAAATTGAAAACACATTAATTATATGTTGATTTTTAGAACCGAGTTCTAAAATTGACCCGGGTCACCGGTTTTTTCAAATCCGAGTTTTAAACCAAATAAGACTCAGTTTCTTCAACGAGTCACGGTCGGACCGGTTCGACCCGTCGGTCCAATCCGGTTTTCAAAACCATGAAAATAACCCAATAAACATATTAGAAATTAACATTTCAATTTTAAATTATATTTGGTAAATAAAAATAAATACAACCTCCATTTTAACACACGTAGTATCCTGGTTATCTTATTATTTTATCGATTTGTATCGTACTTTGAATCGGTCTAACTTGGATACGACAAAATTCATTAATTTATCGAATAATAATTTATTACTATTTTTGTATATATATATAATAAAACTAATAAAGTTTTCCCTATGAATTTTCTTTCTTATGCTTTTGATATGTTTACGGCTAAAACACTATATAAAAGAATTTAATCGATTTGATACTTATTATTATCTAAAAATAAAAGCTATTTTCATCATATATTTTTAAAACTAAAAATAAAGTTATCTATTTGATAATTATCATGTTGTTCAAAAATTATTTTACACCATAAAATATTTATCATATATTAAAAATTATTTTACATCATAGTTTTAATTAAAAACAAATTTTATCTATTTGATAATTATATTGTTGTTCAAAAAACTATTTTACATCATAAAATGTTATTTTTAAAAATTAATAAGGAATTTCATTGATTTGATAATTATCATTATCTAAAAAGGTATTTCACAGCATAATTTTTTTAAATTAAAAATAATTTTATCTATTTTTGAATTATCATTTTCTAAAAATAATAAAAATTAATCTCATTGATTTGGTAATTATCATTATCTAAAATAGTTTATATTCTCTTATCAAAAAAAACATTTTACATCTTAAATTTAAATTAAAAAGAAATTTCATTGATTTGATATTTATCATTATCTAAAAATAAAAATTATTTTACATCATATGTTTTAAAATTAAAAATAAATTTATCATTTGATAATTATCATTATCTAAAAATAGTTTATATTGGGTTATCCAAAGAAAATATTTTATATCATAATTTTTAAAAGAAAAAACTAAATAAAATATAAATTCCTAACAAAATATTTGTATATAATTTTATGTATCTGAGTGTTATCATGTTTATTTCACACAGGGTGATTGCAAGTTTATTTTATGTAATAAAAAGTATTTAGGTTGTGATGAATTTTTTTTTTATATATAGTTTTTGTTTTTATTAATTTATTAAATATTTTGAAAGCATGAATATGAACTTATTCTAATGATAACTAAACTATAATAAAATATTAATAAAACAATTATGCACGCGTATGCGAGAAAAACACTTGGTTTTAAAACTTTTATCAAAAAATCTCAAATTAGCTGGTTTACGGTTTTCTTAAGTGAGATGGTTTAAAGTTACCAAAGTTTTATGGATATTTTTGGATCATTTATGTTTTTTGGTTTTTATGTATAATCCTTTAATCATTTAAAGTTTATTTAGGTTTTTTTACTTCATTTCAGTTAGGCATGGGCAGCGCAGTCGAGACACTATGTGGACAAGCATATGGAGCCCAACGATACGATATGCTTGGGATCTATCTCCAAAGAGCAACAATTGTCCTCGCTTTAGTGGGTTTGCCTATGACGGTACTATACACCTTCTCGTACCCGATTCTACTTCTCTTGGGCGAACCTAAAACAGTGTCATACGAGGCTTCTTTATACATCGCCGGGGCTCCTCCCTCAAATCTTCGCCTACGCCATCAACTTCACGGCCCAGAAGTTTCTCCAGGCCCAAAGCGTGGTGATTCCCAGCGCGTACATCTCAGGCGCCGCACTTCTCCTCCAAATCTTGCTGACGTGGATCACCGTTAACGTAATGGGCATGGGCCTTATGGGAATCGCTTGTGTTCTTACAGTCTCCTGGTGGGCCATGGTTGTGGCCCAGACTTTGTATATAACGTGTAATGAAAAGTTTAAACACACGTGGACTGGTCTTAGCTCGAGATCGTTCCAAGGTCTTTGGAGTTTCTTTAAACTTTCAGCTGGTTCTGCTGTTATGGTCTGTCTGGAAATGTGGTACGCGCAGATTCTTGTTCTTCTCGCTGGTTTGCTTGAAGAGCCTGCTCTTTCTCTAGATTCTCTCTCCATCTGGTAAGTACATGATCTTGGTGTACATGATTGAGGCAGACCTCATACACTAATAATATGACTTATAACTTCTAGGACATGTATATGTGAATTATAACCTATAACTTATATCTAAGTACTCTTGTTCTTTTTTTTTTGTAGTATGGCAGTTTCAGCATTGTCCTTCATGGTCTCTGTGGGCTTCAATGCGGCTGCAAGGTTAATATTTATTCTTCATTATTTTAAATCATTAACCAACATTGTTGAATCACATAAACTGAAGAAAAACATATATGTGACATTACAGTATACGAACAAGTAATGAACTCGGAGCAGGGAATCCAAAATCAGTTTTGTTCTCTGCATGGACGGCGACTTTTGTTTCCTTCGTGATCTCCGTTGGGGAGGCGCTCGTCCTGATGGCGTCACGTGATTACATCAGCTACATCTTCACGTCGGACGCTGACGTGGCTAAGGCCGTCTCTGACCTCTGCCCTTATCTTGCCGTCACAATCATTCTCAATGGAATCCAACCGGTCTTGTCCGGTATACTGACTTAAAACCAGAGAAAAACCCTATTTAACTTTAACCGAACCGGTCTAAGTAATTTCGGTTTGGTATTTGTTTTGCAGAGTGGCGGGTAGGATGTGGATGGCAGACATTCGTAGCATATGTGAATGTTGGTTGTTATTATGTTGTTGGTATTCCCATTGGTTGTGTTCTCGGTTTCACTTTCAATTTGCAAGCCAAGGTTCGTTTTTAATTTTGTTTCCATGTATAATATATGCTTTTATTATCTGTCTCTCTATATATAAATAAAATGCGATTCTGATGATAGGGAATATGGACCGGGATGATTGGAGGTACCCTCATGCAAACTCTCATCTTACTTTACGTCACGTATAGAACAGATTGGGATAAAGAGGTAAGTGTTACGTACATGAAAGCAAGTCATGTCATATTGATTTAAATTGTATATTATAAGTTAAATTTGGTTTTAAAGGTGTGTACATGTTATAAAGATTTTTATTATTTATACAATTATTAGGTGGAAAAGGCGAAGAAACGATTGGATATGTGGGACGACAAGAAGGATTCTGTCCAAAACTAGTAAGGGATTTAGACAAATAATATCTCTCTTTTCAGATTAGCTAAAATTTAAATTTGATAATGTAATAAATATACTACACAATGCAGGTTATAAGAGTCTGGAGGAATGGAAGGCAAAAAATAAAGAAGAATAACAAGTGTGTGGCTTGTGGAGGTGGTTTTGATGAAAATAAGATCATTCTTTTTAAAAGATATAGAAGGTTTAAAATAATATTCACAAGTCTTTGGAAAAACACTGTTGGCTAATTTGATGGATGGTTTCCTCAATCTGTTAAAATTTGTTTACAAATTGGACTATTAGTACTTGATGATCGTCCGAAGTATTTATTCGACAATTCACACTTAATTTTAGACCATCTATTATGGAGGTGTTTGATAAGAGAATCAACAATTGAACGACTACAATTAACATGTTAAATAATAAAATTTGCTTATGTAAATTAGTTGGTGTAATTGAAAATATTTAACATGTTAATAAGAATTAAGTATGAACCACCAACACTACATGTCACATTTTGAAATTTTTTTACATTATCTATCATCCTAACGATTTAAATCAATTATCCAATTATACATTATTTATATTTATATTTTATATGAAAAGTTATTATCTTCTATTCTCTATAAAAATATTAGATGTTATTTTGAATATTGAAAATAATTATTAATTAGTAAATATGGTGTTTAAACATCATTATAATTTTCAACAAAAATATTTGTCTAACATATTACAGTAGAAACTCTATAAATTAATAAAAACTATAAATTAATAATTTTTTCGATTCCAAGTTGAGCCGGTTCAAAATATGACATAAATCGATAAAATAATAAAATCATAACTTTTAGAAAACCATATGTAAATATATGGTCTCATTAAAATTATAAATTAATAATTTATATGTATATATATTTTATATAAGTATGAATTTATCATCAATTTTTTTAATTTATATCTTTATATTTTCTTACCACTTAATATATTTTGATGAGATTTAATAAAACTATATCTAAAACCACATTTAAATTCTATGAAATATATTTATATACACCGAATGATATAATAAATCAATATAAATGTAAAATTTAAGAAAAACAATTCATATACATACATTAATATCAAATATTTTTTATTTAAAAAGAAAATTATATAAATATAGAAAAGTCTAAATAAGATTTTAAAAAAATAGTAACTTTATAAATTAATTAAATCTTGTATTCTCAATATTATTAATTTATAGAGTTTTTACGGTATTTATACAAAAAAAATAGAGGGAGTAAAAGGCAAAGTTAGTCATATATTGCAATTCTGTTTGTCGTTTTCATGACACGGTTCATTACTGTATCTATCCTAAGACGATCTCAAGACAAAATGTGAGAGACTTAATAATAATAGCAAAGGTCGAAAATTTAGTTAATGATCATACTAACTACTACTCCCTCTGTTTCGTTTTACTTGTCGTTCTAGATTTTTACACGCAGATTAAAAAACCATTTAATTTTACATATTCTCTAAATATAAACACAATTACCTATACACCTAACCACATTTCAACCAATAGAAAAATAGAATATTAGATAAAACTAATAAATTTTGCATTGAAATTATAAAACGACACTTATTTTGAGATAAAAAAATTTCTCTACAACGACAACTAAATCGAAACGGAGGTAGTAATAAATATAGTAATCGTCTATAATATTTTTCATAATTTGTACTAGCGTTAAAAACTAATAAATATAGTATAATTAATGAAGTCATTACACAACTCTTCTTTAGCTTCCTCAACTTCTTTCCAATCTTCATTCTTATTCCCACCACTCTAAACGAAGACGTTTTGATCAAAACAGTTTCCTTCTGTTGTTGTCTTAATATCTCTGTGTGGGCTTGTTGGAGAATCTTTTGGATCAAAAATTGAGTTCTCCTGTGGATCTTCTCATTATGATCTTCGTTCTCATTTTTGCGTACTCGTCTGGAATCTTCATCATCAGTTCATCACCATTTATTTTGGTTCGGAGCTAAAAATTTTATTTGGTCTTATGTGTGGACTAAGTTAAGGAGGTAATACCATCATGATAATGATAATTGTACAGATATATAGGCAGGCGTACTGTATGTTGGGATTTTGTTAGAGGTGTCAAATGGTCCGTCCAGAGCCCAAATGGGCTTAACCAATTGGACCATTTTAGCTTTTGGGCAGTAGTGGGCGGTCCATATTGGACAATGGTCCAAACAAGTGTCCATAACTAATAGAGACCATGTCCATTTGGGCATGCCCATGGACACCCAATAGTTTTTAGAATTATTTTAATTATTGAAAAACTACATGTTTTCTTTAAAATAAGGAAATCATGTTTTCCCGCCAAAACACTTTTTTCCATCAAAAACCAAGAAATCGTGTTTTCCCGCCAAAACCGAGAAATTGTGTTTTCCCGCCAAAACCGAAAAGAATGTTTTCTCACCAAAATCGAGAAATAATATTTTTTCGCCAAAACCAAAAAATCACTATTTCCTGCCAAAACGAAAAATTATGTTTTCCCGCAAAAACCAGAAGTCACTTTTTCTCGTCAAAATTGAAAAATCAAGTTTTCTCCTCAAAACCGAGAAATCGCGTTTTTCCGCCAAAACCGAGAAATCGCGTTTTCCCGCCAAAACCGAGAAATCGCGTTTTCCCGCCAAAACCGAGAAATCGCGTTTTCCCGCCAAAACCGAGAAATCGCGTTTTCCCGCCAAAACCGAGAAATGACGTTTTCCCGCCAAAACCAAGAAATCGCGTTTCCCGCCAAAACCGAAAAATCACGTTTTCCCGCCAAAACCGAGAAATTGTGTTTTCCCGCCAAAACCGAGAAATGATATTTTTTTGCCAAAACCGAGAAATTCCGTTTTCCCGCCAAAATCGAGAAATTCCGTTTTCCCGCCAAAGCCGAGAAATCACATTTTCTTGCCAAAAACGAGAAATCATATTTTTCAGTCAAAACAAAAAAAAAATCGTCTTTTTCCGTCAAAACCGAGAAAATAAGTTTTCCCGGCAAAACCGTGAAAAGAAGTTTTTCTGCCAAAATTGAAAAATTAAGTTTTTCCGCCAAAATTGAGAAATCATGTTTTCCGCAAAAACAGAGAAAATAAGCTTTCCCTCCAAAACCGAGAAAATAAGTTTCTCCGCCAAACCCGAAAATTCACGTTTTCCCACCAAAACTGAAAAATTAAGTTTTCCCGCCAAAACGAAAAAAAAATCACGTTTTTCCGTCAAAACAAAAAAAATTATGTTTTCCCGTCAAAACCGAGAAATTAAGTTTTTCCGCCAAAAACAAAAAAAATCATGTTTTTCCGTCAAAACCGAAAAATTATGTTTTCCATCCAAAATAGAAATTATATTTTTCCCGCTAAAACTGAGAAATTAAGTTTTCACACCAAAAACAAGAAATTAAGTTTTCCCGCCAAAACCAAAAAATTAAGCTTTCCCGCCAAGATTGAAAAATGTTATTTTTCATCAATCTCGTAAAATTTTAATTTTTCGTTGAAAATGTGTTTTTTCACTAAATTTGTAAAACTATATTTTTTGTCAAAATCATAAATGTATACTCCCTCCGTTCCTGAAAGTAGGATTTTCTAGAATTTGCACGTTTATTAAGAACATAATTAATGTTTATGATTAACTATATTATTTATTTCTATTATGCAGTTTTCAATAACTATTGACCAATAAGATTTAAACATTTTAAGTATTTTTAATTAATGTTTCTTGAAAGTATACAATTCATTAACACTAATTAATAAAAGTACCTTAAAATTCTAGAAAATCTTATTTTGTGGAACAAAAAAAAACTCCCACAAAATCTTACTTTCGGGAACGGAGGGAGTATTTGTAGGAGGTCCATGGACACCCATTGTCCATTTGGTCTTCACCCAATTGGACCATGGACCAATTGGTCTTTTGTCCAGTTGGACCATTTATTAATTGGGCACGTCCATAGTCCGCCCAAAATGAATTGGACTGAGCAAACCCATGGACAGCCCGCCCATTTGACACCTCTAGATTTTGTATTGTTTGGCTATTTGAGTATTACATGTGAGCTATCCACTTTTCCAGTTGGTTCACGCACATCTAGTATACAAGCTACATGCTTATATATAACCAGTAGGTGATAAATAAATTTAGAAGGAAATGAAGACCAGAAGTTTCATATATCAATTAAAATATTTAATATTACCAAAATTTATTAATTAGCTTAACTCAAAAAGATTTCGGCCACTCTTTCAGAGGTCCCTACTTTGGAAGAACTAATATTACATCATGTGGTTTTGGGCATGGGATTGCGGGTTTTGACGCTGAAACTCTTGTTATTTAAAAAATAGTAATGGTAAATTAAAAATATTTCCATCCTGTTTGAAATATACTTATTGTGATCTTATCATGAACCGGTATATATTAAAAATGTATTCGGGCTATGCTTTGGTTCAGGTTCGATATACATTTGTGAAAGGAATTCTAAAGCTTGAAATGCCATCTGCTTTCTTGGTTGTGATCCAGGTTTATTCACGATCTTACGTCGTCTGTATTTTTCTTTTGTGTATTAACTTTTTTGTTGTTGTTGTTGAGAGCTTGTTTTTCAGGAATCAGAGAGTGGTTCATGGCACGTTCCTATCACTTGCCAAAACAGCGAGGAGACTGTAAGAAATTATAGATATGCATAATGCATTACGAGACGGTTTATAGGATTCTTCACTTCGCTATTGTAGGGTTTTGCTCTATATGTTGTATGCGTCAGTATATTATTTGACTAGTCTTTGACAATAAAGTCAAAGAGTCACCGTTCGATGTTTAAACTCAAATCAGTTTTTACACCGTTGATCAAAGACTCACCACATCTCCCCTTTGATAAAGCGTCGCGAAGAATCTTCATTTCGAATAGTTACAACCCGTAACTGATGTCAGTTTCTAATGTAGGATTTTGATATTATCGTTTTCGATTTTTGTTTCTAATAGGGTTTTATAAACTTAATAAAAAAGGTTTATTTATATAACAATAGTTAACACCATAACTTCTATGAATTTCTAGATAAAACACTTAGTGAATAAGTATATTAGATAGAAAAATAAAATGAAAGGGATATATCGTGTCACTTGAAAAAAAAAACTTTAGTTAAATTATGTAGTATTTTCATTTTTATTTTACTAAATTAAAGCTATTAAAATGCTGGTTAGATAATGTGACAATCCGAATTTAAATGATATCTAGTCAATTTTTCCAGTCTGTTAATAGTCAAGATTAGATGATTTTTTTGCATCTATAAAAATGATATTAGGAACCAATCAAACTAAAGTGAGATTTTTTTTGTTTGAAAATAATAAATAAACAAAATATAAAAGTACAAAAAGCCCAATAAAAGCCCAATAAAAGCCCACACTAGTTTGCTTATAAATCGGAAGGAGAAGGTACGAAACCAAACGCCACAGAAACCGCAAGAGAGCGAAACTTAAAGAGAAGAAGTAGAAGCAAAGGGAGGGGAGGAGGTAGCCGAAGAAGATTATCAAAACACACTCAAACGCCTGCCATTTTTCATCTTATTTTGAGAAAACATATAATTCTCCAACCTTTCGAACCACTATTTTGTTTGGTTCACGTCGCTTGGTCGAGAGGTAATCATTAAACATATATCTTTTCTCTCCTATAATTCCAAAATACGTATTTTCATGTGGGATATATTTACCTTTGATTTACTTTCTCCCTAATCTTAATCAACGTTCTGAATTTTAGATTCGATTTATCATTGAATAAAATTATTTTGATTAGTTTTCACTATTTATTTGGAAATAATATTCTGATATATTTTTTTCTGGTCTAATAAACAAAGTATCATTCAAAGTTTATACAGAGGTTGATCTTCTGAGTTTTTTTTTTTTTGAGAAAATATTATTCGCTGATCTTTAATTAAAAAAATAAAAATATACAGAGGTTGATATTCTGATATTCTGAGTTTTAAATTTTAAAACCTTGATATTCTGCGTCATTTTTCTTCTCTTGATCTCTAGGGTTAATTTCTACTAGGTTCTCATTTGGTATTGAACGTGTTCCATAAGTCCGTAGAAATTACATGTAAAATTAGATTGAAATAAAGTTAAAAAAAAATAGATTGAATCTGTATGAAACCCTAGAATGTTATGTAGATTTATTTTTTGGTAAGATATGGAATGTAGATTTATTTATTAATGTCATGTGCTTGTATTTGTTGTTCTCTGTAGAATGAATCCGCTTAACCTAGCCTCCACAAGTGCACCTCCTCCTGTTGCTAATAATCTCTCGGCGAAACGAAAGAGAGGTCGTCCACGTAAAGATGCATCCATGACTCAACGAGAAAGTTCTCTCGTGACGACTCCAAAGGATGACGTTAATCTGGTTGGTAAGACGGTTTCTGGTGTGGTCGAAGGATCCTTCGAGGCGGGGTTCATCATCAATGTCAAGGTGAAAGACAGTGACACGAGACTGAGAGGTCTTGTGTTCGCACAGGGGAAAGTTGTTCCGGTTACACCAGAAAACGACGTGGCTCCTCATGTCAAAATGATCGTAAGAGAAGAGATTAAGAACCAGACTGATGATCGTGATCAATCTTTTCCTCCTAGTGACCAGACAATGAAAGAAGCTGTCACTGACTCTGCGATGTCTGAATGTGCACGAACGTTGATTCTTCTGCCACATGGAATAAATGGAGAAGACCCCAAGGAAGTAACGGAAGAAACAGAAGCTGCTACTCGTTTGGTGGAGTTTCTTCAAACTCCAGAGACGACCAAAGTGACTGCTCAACAGAATCTTGTCTTGGCACGGAAAGAGACCAACGAGCATCATAAATGTCCAGGTGAGGCTCGTGGGTTTGATCTTATGGCTGCGGAGGAACCGGTTCAGGAGCTTCAGCTAGAACTTGGGAACAAGACAATATTGAGTGGAGACAACAGCAATAATGTCACTGCAATGGAGATAGATCCTAAAAGCTCTGTGTCTAGGATCGGCTTTATAGCGAAATCGTTTAAAGGAAAAGAAAAGGTCGACTGTTAGTTCAGTTGTTTAAGAACTCTCTCTGTTCGGTTGTTTTATAATTAAGACTCTTCGATATATTTCTGCTCTCTTTGGTTTCAGTTCTTTGTATTATCAGACTTCTGTGTTTGTCGTAAAACTATTTCTTCGTCCGGTTATAAAACACTTAACTTTTGTAGATGAGTCATGACCTTTTTAACCGTCAAATTATCCTTTGCCTTCTTCGAGAATTCAATTTTATCTGAAACAAAAAAAAAACATTAGATGAAGCATAAGATAATTAATATTTGATAAGATTAAACTTAAACTAAACACATGGCCCGTCCAAAGCATAAACAAAGTAATCAATCACCTAGAACATCATAATTTTAAACAATAATTTGAATTATATATAGAACACTATTTTTTTTAACGTAATAACAAAAGTGAGCTTAAGACATTCTGAGAAATTTAAAAATGTTAAACCGATACTGACTAACACGAAGAATTTGAAGAAGAAAAAAACACTAAAGTTTCCAAGAAACAAAGGTATAATGTTCTAGACATAAAAGATATGCTTTCAAAACATGGTTTACATACAAAGAAGACGATCACAAATATATATATTAAGAAAAAACTTCTATGCTAATGACAAATTTGTTTAGTGGCTAAAACCCATGTATCACAATTTTAAACTTTATTTTCAAAAGACGCACATGCCTACTGATCTATAACTTCCTATTCATTTAGAAAAACATTGATAAACCACTAAGAGCATGATTAACGCTGTATCTTAGATAGGTCTCTTAGGATAATTGTGATTTAAAGAAAAAGAAAAAATGTAATTATCATAAGAGGCGTCTCTTAATTAGGATGTGGAAGAGCCGTGTCTTAGAGAACACATGTCGCTATGAAAAAAAAAATTGAAAGTCTCTCCTCTCTTCGTCTCTGCTCTTCCGGTCATTGTCAATGGTGATTCTGCTGCCTCTCACGTCGTACTCGCCAATCTCAACTTCTTCTTCTATTCCCCGAACCTCTTTCGTCCCTCTCACGCCTCGTCATCGTAGTTTCTTCTCCGAACAGAGTTTCAGTAGGCATGTAGTTATCAGCTGCTCTTCCTCCTTGTCCTCGAACAATGGTTCAACGCCAGAGCCCATGAACGGAAGGTACTGCTAATCTTCAGTTGCTAATCTTTCACGTCCACCAGGTGTTTGTAAAAAATGCCTCAATGAAGACATTTTTTTAGCAACAGGTTCGATTCAGTTTGATTTCAGTTTTCATTGTTGTTCCCTGCTCTGCTCTGCTCTACTTTCATGTAGATACGCAGGAATGATAATAGTTTTCATTTTTGTACCCTGCTCTGCTTTTATTTTGGTAAATTGATCTGGTTTTGAGATCTTCTCCCTAAGTAATGAAAGCGTTGGATTCAAGATGCTAGCTTTTGGATGTGTTTTTGTCATCAAAGATTCTAACTTTCGTTGTATTAGAGTTTTTATTTGCCTTTCTGAGTTTTGGTTATTGATTGACTCATTAAAGGGAAACTAAAAGCAAATGACTTGCATCAACTATTATAGACTTTTGAACAATTATGTCTCAAGCATATGACTTGCGTCTCACTTGGGTGTTTCTCCATCAGGTCTTACTCGTGGAGCTGCAGGTAGGGTCAAGACTCTCAAACCATGCTTATTTCAAAAGAATTGAAGCCATTGAGTTTACCATTAAGCAAGACGATGGGACGGGGAAGATGTATTGCCACGAGAAGATGAACATGTCTACGAGGTTCATCATTCTGATCACCATGTCACCAGGTTCGTTCTCTCCCTCATAGCTCACTCTTAAATGAACATGTCTTGATTCTGGTTAGTGTTAGTTATATGGTTAGTGTTAGTGTTAAATGTGGCTTGCGTTACTTGTTGTTCTTCTCAGGGATTTAATGAATTGTGTGTGTTTGTGTGTTGTTTACGTTGCTATGCTTCTCAAGGATTCATGGCGAGGTGGTGTGTGTCTATGCACTGCACACTTTGTTCTTGCTATCTCAGTCCAAGATCAAATATATATCTTCTTCTTGGATTATGATTATCTAATTGATCTTGGGAGTTAAGACATCACAAGACCTGTAGCTGATGTCAACACGGTTCCTACTGGTTTGCAACTCATGGCACATGGATGAAGCCGTACAAGATCCATGATCAACGGGGACAGCTGCCGGTTGAACTGAATGAGGCTGCTGTCAGACCGTAAGGATGGGAATGCCATTTGAAGGAAGATGAGGCCTTCTTCACCACACACTCACCATCATCATTGGCACGTTTCTTGGACAATGAAGCTCTATAAACAACACCAAACGAACCTTCACCAAGTCTCTATATAAAGTCATATTATCTTCTCTCCTCTATATAAAAGATTAATCATTCTCTACATAAACTAAATATTTTTGTAAGAACCTTTAAATAAGAAATTTCCATTGGAGCACAAAAATATTAGTGTCTCTTAACTAGGTCTCTTAGGTAACATTTAATATTTAAATATTATTAGGAGACCCAAAGTTGGGTTTTGGGTTAATGATGCTCTAAACCTCACAGAATTGCGTGTAAATTAACCAGTCAAATTGAGGTAAGATTAACACTAAGATGGGTCCTGCAGTTTATTTCTTATGTTCCCCTCCCATCTTTGAAAATTCTATATTCAATAAAGATATACTCTAAAATATCTAGTCTATTTGCAACTTGCGAGGTCGAACCAAATGAGTGGCTAGAAATATTTGAATGCAAAATACTTTTTCTATTGTTATTGACAACTAATACTAATAACTAAAACAATATTTTTTTCGTTTCAAATTAAGTGTCGTCTTATCATAAAAATATTGTTACAAAATAACTGTTGTTTTATAATTTCAATGTAATTTTTTATTAATTTATCTCTTTTATCTATAATTAAATTAAAATAAATAATAAATATTGTGTAATTTTAATGGTTGCGTGAAGGTGAAGGTGAATTTGAACATTTAACTAATTTTTATTTATGTGCAAAATTCTAAAATGATAATTGATTTAAACGAAGAGAGTATTAGAAAAAAAAAATAACTATTTCAATAAACCATGGTATTAGTTAGTGGTCAGTGCCTCTAATACTTTTATTATCCAATCGAATGCGCCCCATCAAACCTTCATATTAGAAGTGTTTTTAGTAGGAGTTGACACAAATACTTATTACTTGCCTTATACTTTTTACTTGATATGTATTGCCTCGATTTTTCAAGTATTCGTCGTTGTCAAGTTAAGTATCAAGTCGTTGAGTTTTGCTCCTTGTAAGTACAAATCAAGTAATAAGTATCGCAACAAAATTAGCGACTCGACTTGATATTATTTGTTACTTATTTTGTGATTGAAAATAAATAATAATTAGACTACAAAACAAAAGCCTTAATAATATATTTCTTTGTTGTAAGAAGTAAACAATACTTTTGTATCAGAGTTTTTATGTATTTTGATGTTTTTTCTTTATAATAGGTACACATATTTTATTTAAATAACTCTTATATTATTTCTAAGTTGAATAAATAAAACAAACTTTCATAATGTTTCCTGATAGAATATTATATAATAAATAATTGTTAAAAACATGAAAAAATATCCAAATAATTTATAAGTACTTGCAAGTAATAAGCAATTTAGCGAGTCAAAAAACTTGCAAGTAACATAGTTTTGGACAAGTACCCGAAATAGCAAATACCCGTTTTAAACAAGTTAAGTACAAGTCCAAAAATCAATTACTCGTTTAGAGTAAGCCAAATGTCAAATATATGCAAAAGTGCAAGCAGGGCCGGGCTTGACCACAAGCTTGTCAAGCATGAGCTTGGGGCCAATATATGTATAATGAATTTAGGGGTCTATTTGATAAGAATCATTGTTGGTTTAGTGGTGTAGTAGGCTATTTTATTTGTCAAGATCACAGGTTTGAACCAGCTTTATATTATTTTTTGGGGCCAATTTTTTTTACTGCTTCTGACCTTAGAAAAGTCAGGCCCGGCCCTGAGTGCAAGTACTGGACTTGTGCCCACCCCTAGTTTTTAGCAAGTATTTCTTGTTCAATAATATATAAAGAAAACTCACACTTCAGTTCAGTCGACAAACTATTGCTTTTTTCTCTTTTTAATAGTGTCGTTTTCAGTGTTTTTTGAACATAATATCGTTTTCAATGTTTTTATTTAATTTTGTTTTGTTTCATTAATGATCTCGACTTTTCAAGGGACCCAACAAATTGCTCAACTAGACAAGTGGTGGCATCTACTTAGTATAAATAGGAACCATAATTCAAAACTAACCAACCCACAAGAAAAGTAAAAATGGATTCTCAGACGATTCAACCGACACCTTGGGAATGTGTTCAATCTCTAAGCGGCAACCAAACTCCTCAACAGAATCGTATCCGTTGGTCTCAGTCTCCAGATTCTCACACTTTCTCTGTTGATCTTCCTGGTAATAACCACCTAATGTCTAAAGTATATTCATTACAAACTTTACATATATCATTTTGCACATGTGGTGTGTTGTGTTTTTTATTTCTTAATCAGGTTTAAGGAAGGAAGATATAAAAGTGGAGATCGAGGATTCAATATACTTAATCATACGAACGGTGTCTACTGATATATTGTCGGTGAGGAGTGTAAAGAGGAAATTTCGATTACCGGAATCGATAGATATGATTGGAATATCAGCTGGTTACGAAGACAATGTGTTGACTGTGATTGTACCAAAGAGGGTTCTACGAAGGAGAAGTTTCTTCATTGATCCTTCTGATGTTCCCGAAAGTCTTCACGTTCTTGCAAGAGCTGCTTAAAACATGCTTTGTTTTTCCTTTTGATCTTTGCTTTTCAAAGTCTGTTTTTACTAGTGTAATCATTTTATTTTCTACTTAACCGTTATGTGCTGTTTTATATATTAATACAAATCCTATGTTTGTCTTAAATGGTTACATGATGATGGTTTGATCTCCCCTAGATCATGATCGGAAGGTGTACAAAGGTAATTCAGCGCTGAATCTGGAGGCAAATAAGATAGAATTAAGAAAAAATTTATATTGAACAATCATGCAATGTCTTTTCATTATACATCGCAGAATAAAACTTCAAAAACGTAAAATGAAAATGTCGCGAAGTGATGAAGATCAAAACTAGCGTGAATAATTGGTATACCATTTCATTTTTTTAAATATATATAACCACGAAGGAACCTATAAGATGATCAATAAACAAGTTCAATCATTTGTGATCCTTCAAACGGGTTCCCGATTTCGTAGCGACTGTGCGATGCGAAATCTTCACATTGGTATCAACATTCTTACGCTGGGAAGCTATGTTTGGGACATGAGCGTTACTCTTTAAACCCTTCTTAGCTTTACTCTCTTCGCTTTTGTTTATGCTTCCGATCAGTGCATCATTATCTAAACACGAAAATTCCAAAGCAAAAGTCATTGTTTTCCCTAGGTCTGGACAAAAAATCCGAACCCGAAGAACCAAACAGAATCCAATCCGAAAATGTACTACCAAACCCGAACCAAAACTAGTTACTATCCGAACGGGTTGAAAATTTTGATAAAGAGAAAACCAGAATCGAAATATTTTGGGTATCCAAATATATCAAAATCAGATTTATACTTAAATATATTAGTTACTTTTAGAGAAATTCTAATCCCGAAAACCCGGAACTTTAATAGATCTGAATCAAATCAGTCTATCCCTAGTTTTTCCCATATTGAGTCCATGTCTATAGTAAAGCTATATGCCTATAAATCCATGTGAAATAGTCACAGAATTATTGTGAGATCCTTGGAGTATATTTTCTTGTAATTATCTATGAAGGTTAGCATTTATGTACATGGTAAAACTCTTATAATTTTTTTTTGTCAACCTAATAAATAACTTGTTAATCAAGTTTAATAATTTATTATTTATGTAAATAACCCTATTACATAATGAATAAATGAGAAAAACTATTATACTATTTAGATATTTTTTTCCAAATGTATCATGATACCTAGATCTAATAAAAAATTCAACATTACATACCAGGACTTGATACAACAGCGCGTGGGCGTAAAACCGGACTGGTTTTGGGTTTTTGTATCGATACTTTATCAGGTCCTCTGATATGCTTTTTCATAAGCTTGGATTCACTTTCAGACATGAGGACACTTGGTATGTATATCTTCGGAATCTTTGCCACAATTATATGCAAATCTTCTTCTTTCTTATTCTCTGTCCAGATGAAAGAAAAAATAGATTGGATTAGCAATTTCTAGTGATGAAACAATCGAATCAATAAATCTATTGAACATAAGTAACCAAGTCTTTCTTAAACATGAAAGTAGATAACATAGTCAACCCTGATAATACAAAAGGAGAAAAAGGCAGAGAAATCACCAGAGGCACGAGACTGGAGATAGTTAGAGTTCAGACAAGAACCCCTTTGCTTGGAGTTACCAGATTCGTCTTTAGCTTTAACTCTCGGGTACACTGCAAAATTTCCAATAAAAAAGGGAAAATATTCATCACAGAATAAAACAATTGAAATCGAAATCGATGGGGAAAATAAACGAAGAAACATAGAGAAGTTTCGAGAAAACCCACTTGCTAATTTTGGTTCCAGCTCGATCGATCTTTTTTTTTTGGTGATGAACCGTCTGATTGATCGTTCTGCGTAAGGTTGGAGAAAGAGGAATGCCAAAGAACTTGATGCTCTATATCTTTTTTTATTTAATTTTCTTGGTTATTAAGGTCAAAGTCTTCATGCTCATGTTTTAAATACGACTCGTTTTCGTCAACTTTTGAAATACGACTCTTTTCTCACCAGCCGTTGCTTTTCTTCTTTCATGTTCTTTTCTCTTTTGTCAGGTTCCATGTGAATTTAAGTTGGAAACTTTAATATTACGCAATGTTTTCTTGTTTACTTATTTGTTTTTTCAACTTACTCAACATTGACATAGATAAAATCAAATGTTTTTTGAAAAAAGAAGCTTTCAATAACAATGGAAGATAAATTATACACGGATACCTTTTGAGTCATATAGTTTAGAGAGTAATTTGAAAGATAACAAAGCAAACATTTGAGGTTTCATTCCAGCATGAAAAAAACTAAATAGAGAGACTGAGAGAGAGAGAGAGAAATAGTATTTACATGTATCTCAATAGAAAGCACTAGCTATATTTTTTGGTGTCAACCTTGAACTTTCTCCCCCCATGGTAATTGTCCTGGTCTTGATGGCAATAAGTGATTTCTGGAGTTGAAATCACTTGAAAAGAACTCTTTGGAATGGGTCAGATTTAAGGGTCTGTTGGACTTGATAGTCACTTTCTCTTTAGATATGTCGAGTCTCAACTTTAAGAAGGAGGATTGCGATTCTAATTTTCTTGTCTTACGTAGATCCAAAAGTCGGGTTGGTGTTCCGACTGTTTTTTTTAGATCTACAACAGAGATAGGTGATGTATTCTGGTGTTGGAGTCTCACATTGTCTATATGAATCTAACGATTCTCAACCAGCCATATTGTAAAGCTTCATGATCCAACAGAGTCCTAAAGGGTTTAGGTTGATGCGCATTGATCCAACTGGATCTTGGTTCTTGTGCGTCTGAGCCTCCCAGTAACTATGAAGAGTCGTCTATGGCTCCGTCTGGGAGAAAGGTAGGAAGAGCGCTTCATTTTGGACATTTAGAGCCTCAACATCTTTGTGAATGGGACTTGAGTAGGAAGTTGTACTATGGTATTTAGAGGCATCATGTGTTTAAGCGCACTCACTCTTCGCTTGGTCAACGGGAGAGTCTGAGCTCTGGGGACGCACACTTGATCAGCAACTCATCCGCAATGCTACAAAAAGTTTGATCAAGCAGAGTTGTTATGTCTTTCTTGTTGCAGGTTTAACCGAATCAAGGTGGAGCCAATCCCTTAGACCCTCAAAGAGGAATGATTGTAGTTTAAATGCCTTATGCCGGAAGCTAGGCATTTCTCTGTTGGATTCAAAGTGTTTGCTCAGTACTTTGGTATCTTTGTTTGAGGATATGCATTGATGGTGTTGTTGTGTTTGGCCATTGATGGTCTTTTATGGATTCCTCAGACTAGGATGTTTCAAAGGTTTAGGACAAGCTTTGTAATCATGTTTAAATGGTAGAATTAAGTGGTGTAAGAGGCGGTTTATTGTAAGTCATATGATGAACTCACTTTTGTAGTGGTCAAAGACAATGAAGAATGATAGGGTAGCATAGGATCTGTAGACGCAATGTTAGTCCGACATTTTTAATTCTATCTTGATGCCTTATGTTCATTTAAAAATTTATGCCTTTATTATCCATGTAAATTTATTATAGTTTCTTATTTACAATTAATATCATCAATTAAAATTATGATGTTTTTTTTTAAACGACTGCCTGTGCTCCTAACCATCTCTCTGCATAGATGTGTTTCTAGGTCATAAATCTCTTCATTGTTTTTGAAGTTGAACACTATTGAGGTCAAAACCATTGTAATCTCTTGCTTGGTGAATTAAAGCCCAACAAAAAGAAAATTCTAATGCGATTGTTCCAAGAAGGTTGGCTTTACATTAATCAATGCCAAACATCATGACGTTTTACGAATATAAAAACACCGAGACGTTTTCATGATTTGTTTTTTTATGCTTCATAGAACGTGGCGTCAGAAAACTATCCATGATTGGTCCGTGTAGGCCACGCGTTTTCTTATTGGCTGAACTATTGTCACCATCACACGGATAAATACCAAGCTTTTTTTTCTTCCTCTTTACATCATACGTGCGGGAAAGGAAAAAAAAAAACATCAATCTTTGGATAAAAAAAAAAGGTTTGCTGTAGAGCTGATCCAATTGAATCACATCTGTGTGTTGAATAATGGCTCAAGCGGTGGAAGAATGGTACAAGCAGATGCCGATTATAACAAGGTCGTATCTCACGGCGGCTGTTGTCACAACCGTCGGATGTTCCCTCGAGGTATATCTAATTGATCCCCCCTTTCTTAATGTAATTGATTGATTGATTTCAAATTCTGATTATTATTTTGTTGGCAGATAATCTCACCTTATAATCTGTACCTGAATCCAACCCTTGTGGTGAAGCAGTACCAGTTATGGCGCCTCGTTACAAATTTCCTTTATTTCCGGAACATGGGTAAATCATCTCTTGTCTTGGATCATACATACATTGTTATTTATTACACCATTTGTTTTCTAAATTGGTAGCTCATAACTTGTTAAAAAGTTTTAGTCTTTTACAAGTGTCATCATAATTTAACAATGTAAAGACATCATGGCGGTTGTAGCGTAGCATGTGAGTCAAATTGAAATTGTATTTAAAATTTTTGTTTAGCAAATCCAAAATTTTCTGCCATTGTGGCTGACTCCTCCCAATTTAACGGTTAACTAATGATTTGTTAGTTAAGTAGGTTTTTAAGTTATTGAGTCAAACTCTGACAGAAATTTTAAATTTTTTTTGTTTGTTCATTATTCCATTTCTCAGTCTATAATGCAATAAAATATGGAGTTGGATTGGAAATATCTACGTAGTTTTTGTTATTTGGGTTGTATTTTGCACTTAGTGCTTGTTCAAGATGATCGAAATTGTTATAGTCTAAATAGGATCTTTTCTGCCTGTTTCTGGCTTATGGCTTTGTTATTCTCTATGTATGAATCAATTTCCTTTGTAAGTATCATATAAGCTTTTAACTTGCTTTCCTAAACTATCTAATCTTTTTGTTTTGCAGATTTGGACTTCTTGTTTCACATGTTTTTTCTAGCTAGATACTGCAAACTCCTGGAAGAAAACTCCTTCAGGGGAAAGACTGCTGATTTTCTATACATGCTCTTGTTCGGTGCTACTGTTCTAACTGGTATTGTTCTCATTGGCGGCACCATTCCTTATTTGTCTGTCTCTCTCTCCAACATCATTTTCCTCAGCAACTCTTTGACTTTCATGATGGTAGTAACCTTCTTCTGTCTCTTCTTTAATGGTTTTTAGAAAAATCCATGTCAAGATCATCATTTTTTTTGGCATGTTTCATCTGTTCCGCAGGTTTATGTATGGAGCAAACAGAATCCATACGTTCACATGAGTTTCCTTGGCCTTTTCACTTTTACAGCTGCTTATTTACCATGGGTGAGTTAGGATTTTCTCAATTTCTTACGATAGTTTGAATCATATCTTACTCTAAGTTCTGCAGGTGCTTCTTGGCTTCTCTGTCCTTGTTGGTGCAAGTCCCTGGGGGGATTTACTGGTACACATTTTCTTAATTTGATTTTATCCCTTTCTTCTTCCCTCGTTTTACCCTTGTTCTTACCCTTGAGCTGTGTCCTAAATGCAGGGAATGATAGCAGGTCACGCATATTACTTCTTGGCCTTTGTGTATCCACGAATGACTGATCGACGTCCCTTGAAAACTCCATCTTTCCTCAAAGCCCTTTTCGCTGATGAGCCTGTGGTGATTGCACGGCCAGAAGATGTGAGGTTTGCTCCTGCCCCTTTTGATGAAATCCACCAAGACTGAATCTTCATCTTCCACACAGCACAGTTTAAGTTAAGGGCACACATGGTGACTTGATCTATATGGTTGTGGATAATGTGGACAGTTTTGTTAGTTTTTTTCCCCCTTGTCTGAGTTATGTGTTTACCTCTTTGTGCATAAATGAACGCAAATTGTGTACAAAAATTCCCAAAATTCTAGTTTATAATAGTCAATTCATTAGATCATTAACAATGTCTTACAGTGAGACAAACAAAACCAGTTAAAGAAGCAATCTGATAAAGTCTGAAAGATTCTGGTTTTTGAGTTTCTAATTTATACGTAGAAACGACTCATCTCTTCATCTTCATCATCCTCATCTATGGCATCATCACTGTCTTCTTCAATCTCAAAGTCCTCATCATCCTCCTCTAGCATCATGTTCTCTCCTGCATCTCTATCTTTCAAACCAGTGTTTAGTACCACAGTCCCTCCCTGAGAACTCTCCATATCCTTTCTTAGTTTCTCCATTTCCTTTTCCCTTCGCTCCTCTTCCAACTGCTCCTTCTCCGCCTTTCTCTTGTCAAGATCAGCCCTGAAGAACCAAAATACAAATCATAAGCATGGAACTTGCTGACAGATGGTAGTCAAAGAGAAGAGTGTATCATTTACTTGTAAGTTTGCATGTATTCCTCAGCACTTGCTTCAATGGTTTTAAAGAAATCATCCATTCCAGCACCAGTGATTGCAGAAACACCAACAGATCTTATATTCCGGTAGAACTCGTACAGTGAAAGGGAAAGACTATTAGCTAAGGTCGATGTGTACGAGTTATCAGACTGTATAGCTGCTTGAAACACCTCGAAATCTTCCATCCACTGCTTGAACCCAAAACAATACCACAAGGATTAAAGATACATTGATCAAGAGATTCAATACTGGTAAACAGCTTAAAGAAGGATAACCTCCAACGCAAACTTGTGATCTGCCACATCGGTTTTGTTGAAAGCCAAGACAAGAGGCAACCGGGTCTTATAGAGAATACTACAAGCGTAGAGCATGTTGCTCATAAAAGTGATAGGGCTTGTGGAACGTGGAGTATCAACCACATAGGTGACAACAGTTGGGAAGGTAGAAGCAAAAGCTTCAGTGATGATAGCCCCAGAAGCAGACCATGTAAATATTTCAATCTGACCAGGAGTATCCACAAGGACATAATCAAGCTGGTCTGCACGTTTCTCAATCACAGAGACAACCTAAAAAAAAGACAGAGCACTATTTAAAAAACCGAGAGAACCACCAGCATGAGTGATCAAGTCATTTTTACCTCATCAAATTTAGTAGCAAACAAGTTGAGTGATGTCATGATTCCACCATTAGGTCCCAAGTTATACTGCTTCATAACTTCCTTGTACTTGACGGTGTCTCTTATATCGATGTTGGCACCAAAGGGTAGAGACATAACAGCAGGGTCAAGGTTCAACACATACCCACGCTTGTTAGAATCAAAGTTATGGCAGACCAAACGGTGAAGGAAACTAGTTTTGCCACTGCCTGGACATAACAACTTATCTCACATAAGACAATGCAGCACTAAACCCACAACATAGTGAGTTTTTTTAGGAACAAAAACAATGTGTACCAGCCATTCCAACAACAATGATAATGACAGGCTTCTTCTTGAAGTTGGAGGATGAGCTTCCAGCACTTACACGAAGCTTGTCTAATGAGTCAACCAGCTTGTGACTCTCTTCCAAAAAGTTCTTTACAAGACAAAACGACACAACAAAAACAAAACTTCATTTCACTCTTTGTTTATGAAGTAGCTTAGGGCATGTTTATTGCAGGGTTCTTAGGTGGGGTTCTTAACTTTTGTTAAGAGTCGGTTCTTAGTTTTAACTAAGAAAAACTAAGAACCGGCTCTTAAATAAGAGTTTTAAGAGCCGGTTCTTAGCCGTAAAGTAAAAAAAAAAAAAAAAAAAACGAAAAAACGAAAAATCAAAAGTTAAGAACCCCACCTAAGAACCCCGCATTGAACATGGCTTTAAGTCTCGTATATCAGAATCCCCTCTAAATCATCAAATATTTTTTCCATTGCATGTATTATGCATAAGAATCTGAGAATAAATCGCCATTAAAGTGATAGAGATGAACCTTATTACCTCTTCAGCAGAAGATTCCATGGGATCCGCCATAAGTGACAATGAGGAAGTCGAGAGAGGTATAGACCTGCGCGAAAACAGAGTTCGGGCTTTGATTTCAGTTAAGTCGAAAATATAAAGAGACATATGGGCTTTCATTTGGTTTCTTACTTAGATTTGGAGTCAGCCCAAGGCCCGTTTGATACCCAAAACAGCGTCTTTTTTTCTGAACTTGATAAAACAGCTTCTTACTTGTAACAAAGCACGTATATCACAAATGATTGCTACATCGTTGCAGTCGTTGTAGCCACTGTTGTCCACTTGTCCTCTCTAAAATGACACTTGGTCTAGGGTTGGGCATTCAAGAAACCAATTGACTTTTGGTTTGGGTTCAATCGGCTTTTGGTTTGGGTTCAATCGGTTTTTGGTTTGGGTTCAATTGGCTTTTGGTTTGGGTTCAATCGGCTTTTGGTTCAGGGTCAATCATGTTTATGAATTCATCTCCATTTGAATATATAAAAATTCAGATTTAGTTCGGATTTAGTAACATTTCTAAAAAGGCACCATAATTTTAGGTTTCAGATCTTAATCAAATTTTTAGTTTCAAAATACTTTTTTGTATTCAGTTAAACCCAAAAAACTAATTTAAGATCTAGTGAAACAAAAACCAAAAATAAAATTTGAAATGAGAAATGCTCTTTTTACAATTTTTTTTTTGTTTTAATGTCATTTTTCGAAAAGTGAAAATAGAGAACAAAAATCAAAAAACTTTATGCAAACACTTCATATCCGATAAATCCGAAGCGAAACACATTAAACCGGATAAACTCTACTACATAGAAAAAGGAAGAACACCACATGCCAGAAATATTAAATTAAGTATATGAGTTAATTATTTATGTAATAGATATTTATTTTAGGCGCTCAATAAAATTTTAGAATATTTTGGGTGTTATTCGAGATTGAATTTGGGTTTGATATCAATATATTTTGGAATTTTGAATTTTGTTGGGTTTTTGGATATTAGTTCAAGTTTGGTTTAGTTCAGATAAACTCATAACCCAAAATACCATAAAATAAGTTTTATTCAATATTTTTGTCAGATTCTATTTGGTTCAAATTTATTTGTATCAGGTCAGATTCAATTCATTTTGGAAATTTTAGATTCGATTTATTTTCCCACCTCACTTGATACATGGTAGCCAAAGTTGCCATTATTATCTTCAATACCAGGACAAACCAAATTGTGTGTTTTTTTTTTGTTAAGTTAGGTGTTTCTTTTTATTAGAATTCTTTAGCACTAATATAACTTTTTAGGTTTTCGATGCATATTGTATTTAGTTAATAATAACAAATTTCATGTATCAATAAATATTTATTGATAATAATTACATTTTTTTTAATTGCTATTGGCTGAAACTAAGTTATAGAAAATTATTTAGTTTGCGAAAATTATACATTCACAATTCAACATTGCTTATTTTCTTAAGTATATGTAAAAATTATTATCTTTGAGAAATGAAGACGTAATAAACATAAGTTTCATAAAAATGTGATAAACTTAGTTTCATCGATAATACTATAGTACGAGAGTGGCTTAATAATAACAAAGAGTAGCAGAATACACTTTGAAATGAGACGCAAAACGCAGAACGCGAAGATGTCCGCAAGTGGAAGATGAATAATATAACAGATAAAACGCAAAACCGCCTGAAGCACAACAAACCCTTTTTTTTTATCCCCAGTAGAAGTCAATACCCGAACCTGTTTAATCTTTCTTTCTCAAGCCTCTTTTTTAGCCCGCCCGCAAACAAACGTGTTATGAGATTAAACGCAAGAAGGTGCGTTCTTGACTTCCTTTGGAGAATCTCAAAAGATTATTGAAACAAGAAACAAATATCACCACGAAAAAATCTCCTACACCTCCCTTCACTTTCTCCTCTCTTACTTCTGCAAAAACACAAACTAAAACATTTGTTAAAGATGTGACTATCGAAATAATAGCCATATAGAGAACACTGCTTACCTAAAAAACTTCAAGCTCCATCACATGCCAAAGCATCTTTGATCCGCTGAACGGTGCATTTGATGAGACTGTTGACTGTAGCCACCGAGCCTAGAGATAGTTTAGCTGTTGGAACAGAGTCAACAAGTATCTGAAACGCCACCGTCAGTAGTGAACCGCGATTACTTCCTGTGGAAGTAACCACTTCTCCATCAGCTCCGGCACTAGCACTTCCTCCTCTTGTTGAGCCATCAGGATGTATAGCGAACCCGGATGGCAACAAAGCGACGTAATCTTGATCGCCGCCGCTCAGGACAAGGTTCATAGCCATCATGTCAACTGGTGCGTATATCACGTAGGATCCTGATGCGTCCGTACAGCTTTCTTGTAAGATCAACATGTTGCTCTGTCCTGAGTTCGAGCTCTGAACAAACAAAACGAAAAAGCTTGTTTGAAACTAACAAAGCTAAAACATCAAAGCCAATGTAGGAAAGATTCTTACATTGACTCGTAGCAAGGAGACAGAGTTGCCAGGATCACGACCGTTTGCGATATGAGCCATTTCTTCAACAAAGCCTCCGTTCGAAAGTATATCCCACTGCAAAATCAAACCTAATTTTAGGCCTGACATTTGAAACTAATCGGTTTGGTTCTTGATTTTTAAAACCAAAAAATATCCAGGTTTTGAGTGGTCACCAAAAGAACGAAAAAGATATATTAGTTCTTTAACATTCCTAATAAATCACATTATTTATGAAGAATGATTTTTATTTTTAATTATTTTCTTTTGTAGTATAGAACAACTTTTTATTCACAAGGAAACAATATTTTCTCTTCTTTTCTACTATTTTATTCATATCCGTTTTTTTCTGTTCGTTTTTATTTGTTTATGTAGTGATTACCAGTTAAACTCTTAAATTATTTTTGATATAGTTTGGTTCTAGTATTTTTACACGAAAAACCATAAAATATATCCAAGTTCTAAAAATATTTAAAATCTCTGAAAAACAAAAAAAGTACCTAGAATACCAATAATATAACAGGAAAACAACAATATAAATTATACCATAAATAAATTATAACATAGATACTCAAAACACCGAAAATATATTTATAAATCTAAATTTTCAAGCCATTCAGATAATGATCTTGAAACGGAACCAATACCATTCAGAGCAGGATTATCGGAGAGAGGGAGAGAAGTTTTTAGTGGATTTTTAGAGGAGAGGTCCACAGAAATGGAAAAGCCAGTTCCATAAACTGTGTATTAAGGATCGGTTATGGGAAGATTTTTGCACTGTACGCGAATCTCACCGACACGTGACGACCCGCAAATAGTACTTTAATTTTAAACTTCACTTTTAAAACTTCACTCCATAACTCTAAACTCAAAGTCTAGATTAAGAAATCCAAAAGATATAAATGTATATTTACACCTTTTAATAAAGTTTATTTTAATTATTTTTTCTTTAAATGTTATTTTATGAACAATTTTTTTAAATCTATTTTGAACATTATCTCTAATTAAAATGGGAGCATACGTAAAACTCGTCACCAAGTGCTAGTGGTGGAGAACAAAAACCACCAAGCTGCAGTGACTCCCATATTATTTGGCGTCCTGTAAATTATAGACCACTTGTGGCGCTTAAAGCCATTGCTTTGCTTGCTTTACCCCAAAGTCGGCCCTGGTCATGGGGTTACGAAAGCATGTTTTGGGCATTATCTGAATACCATGGGAAATAATCAAAATCTTTTTAAGAAATTAGATTGAATCTTTTTATAAACACTAAATACCTAAATTGATATCACATCTGTTGCAGGTAGTTGATTATCATATTTTATAGAATTAGAGATCATACGATGATGTAATTGTTGCCAAGCGTTAAAAACCCTAAATACCTAAATGAATAATAAAAATCATTATTTTAATATGTCAAAAATATGAGAAATTTCTTAAATTACTGTATTTTTAGTATCACTTCTTACGTTTACCTTAATCACATTGACATGTAGTTTTAAAAGGTAACAGACAATTATATCTTTAAAATTAATTAATCTAAATTTTTTTATGTTTACTTTAATCATATTTATTTTTAGTTCTAATGAGGAAAATAGACTCTTATATCTGTAAAGTCAATTAATGGGCAAATCTTTCAAATATACATTTTTAAAGTTTTTGTTACAAAAATAGACCTTAAGAAAAAAAATAAACGAAATAGATCTTTTTATTTTGAAAATTTTAATATTCTTTTTTATTTATTTTAAACCTCACCTCAAAAATTCCACTCTATGGGTATGATTGGTAATGCTGTAGCTTTCAAAAAATTGTTCTAGGATTAAGGCTTTAAATTTTATTGCTTAGGCTCTAGAGTATTAAAATTTTGGAAAGCACAATAAATTGGCTCTGAGAATTTGGCTTTCTACAGCACACACACATACGTAAAAATTGAAAGTGGTTGTGGATTATCAAAATTAATAAAGCATGATTGGTGTAGGTTTAGGGCTGTAGATATAATTATTGTTGTGCACAACCACTACAGCAACAACCAATCATCCTCTATAACTCTAAACCCTAAATCTAGATTAATTAATCCAATAGGTATAAATGTTATTTACATCCTTTAATAGTTTGTTTTAATCAATTTTTTTTTAGTGCTATTTTAGAGACAAAATTATTTTAGCTTTATTTTGGTCATTTTCTCTTAATTAATTTGGATGTTTTTTTTATTTCTCTTAGAAAAAATGATTTTGGAATAAATATGAAATCCTGAAAAATAAAATTATATTTCAGCCGTTAACAAATAGCTTAGAGCATGATTAATCCATATCTTTTATTTGGAATTCTTAATTCATGATTTGATTTTTTTATATATTTTTCCGGCTAACAGACATCTATTATATCACTTATTTAAGAGTTAATTTTTTTTAGTTAAAAAACTAAGAAAAACTAAAAACCGTTTATTAGTCGAAGAACTCCAATTACTAGAGCAGAGTTAGTCATGGTCAGCACGTCATTGATGGTCTCTTTATAAAGTACCTGAAGATAAGTATTATTAATAAATAAAAGAAAAATATGAAAGATAACAGAAGAAAGATGAGAATGAATTTTCGTTTATGAAATTTTGAGGTCCTGTAAAGGTACCATCTCTCCTTCTGCCACTTACTTATTGGTACAATTTTTTAAAGCATTAAAATTTAACTACAAAACTAAAAATGCTAAAATATGCTAAAATATGCTAAAATATGATATAATAACGTGTAGAGACTGTGGTTGTTATAATCAAACCGGCGATTTCTATCACATCCCGGTTACCGAATCGAACCGTTTTTTTCCATAAACAAGCAAACCGACTCTATCTCCGAGGTCCTTTATAAGCCTCTTAAGGGCACCCGCAATGGGGGGTCCTTAGCGCGGAGTCCTTAAGAAATAATAATTAAATAATCAGTGGACCCCATGAATAGTTAAGGATTCGATCCTTAAATCCCCTCCCGAAGGACCGATCCTTAGGGAGTCCTTACACTATTTGCGGGTCCCCGCGACACGTGGCGACCTGCGATTAGTTGATATTTTTTTTTTAATTTTTTTTTTTAATTCTGAAAATGTAAAAAAAAAAAAAAAAAAAGTGAATAGTGAAGGATACGTGGGGTTCACCGTTGCGGATGCTCTAAACTCACAAATCCCTCTCATTCTCTGCGTCTCTTCTATTCAACGCGCTCTCTGCTCTGCTCTGCTCTGTTCTTCAGTGAGAGGCGATCAAAGATGGAGTACGAACAGGAACAGCCTTGCATTGATCACGACGAGGAGATTACACAGGAGGACGCATGGGCCGTCATCTCAGCCTACTTCGAAGAGAAAGGTCTCGTTCGTCAGCAGATCGATTCGTTCGATAAGTTTATTCAGAACACTATGCAAGAGATCGTTGATCAGTCGTCTGATATCGAGATCCGACCTGAGTCCCAGCACAATCCTGGCCACCAATCTGATTTCGCCGAGGTTCTCTAGATTTTCTAGGGTTTTGACTTTCTAGGGTTTCCACGGGGAATTGAAATTGTCTGCTGGCTAATCGCGTTCGGTAGGTTTTAAGCTATGGCTTGTACTGTTTTGTTGCAATTAGGGTGGTTCTTTTCTAGGTTTCTATGGTGAATTGTGAAATTATGTGCTCTGGGTTATCGTGCTTGTGAAGTTTTGTTGCAACTAGGGTTTGCCTTATAGAGTAACTGATTTCAATTGATGTCAAGTTACTTGAAGCTCAAATCGGTTTTAGCACTAAGTAATTGTGTTTGGTATCTTATTTGCTGCACCTACGTATGGCTATTTATTTCTGCAGGCTATGTACTTTAGGTTTGTATAGGTTCGTTGGAATAAGTCTTTGCAATTCTCGAGTAGCTGATCACTTTTGTATTCCATGCTTGAGCTTTTCGTGTTCTCAAGGTGTATTTTTCAGTGGTTTTGAGTGTTGAGGTGTGAAGCTCAGATCAGTGATGGCGCAAGGAAGATGTGTTTAGTATTTTTTTTTTGCTATATCTCTGATGAAACTTTATCTTCTTGCAGACAATCCACAAGATTAGTTTTGGACAGATTTATCTGAGTAAACCAATGATAACAGAGTCTGATGGAGAGATGGCCACCTTGTTCCCTAAGGCTGCAAGGTTGAGAAACCTCACCTACTCGGCTCCTTTGTATGTTGATGTTAGTAAGAGAGTTATTATGAAAGGGCATGATGGTGAGGAAGTTATGGAGACACAGGATTTTCCCAAAGTTTTCATCGGAAATGTGTGTGAACTTATTATTTTTTTTTTTTGCAATTATATAAGCGGCTTCTGCTATACGGTTCTAACTGTTGCTATTTGCTAGGTTCCCATCATGCTCCGGTCTAGTTACTGTACCTTGTCTGGCAATTCGGAGAAAGATTTGACAGAGCTTGGAGAATGTCCTTATGATCAGGGCGGATATTTCATTATTAATGGCAGTGAAAAGGTTCTGATTGCTCAAGAGAAGATGAGTACGAACCGTGTATATGTGTTCAAGAAGAGACAACCAAATAAATATTCATATGTTGCTGAAGTCCGCTCCATGGCGGAAAACCAAATTAGACCTCCAAGCACAATGTTTGTGCGTATGCTCTTTTGCTCGAAAGGGGTAAGAGAGAGCTAATACTCTTAACTCTATTAGTTTCTTTAAATTCTAAGATATGGTAAATGGATGCATGCAGGGTTCATCTGGACAGTATATTCGATGCACTCTTCCATATATCAAGAAAGAAATTCCTATTATCATTGTATTTCGTGCATTGGGATATGTTGCCGATAAGGACATATTGGAACATATTTGCTATGATTTTGCTGATACTCAGATGATGGAGTTGCTCAGACCTTCCTTGGAAGAAGCTTTTGTTATTCAAAATCAGCTGGTATCCACTGATCCTTCATTTTTAATGCATTTTTTCTATTCTGTCTCTCCTCATGTTTTGTGCTTACTGAGATTAGTTGATAACCTTCATATTGCTTCAGGTTGCACTTGACTATATTGGGAAACGTGGTGCACCCTCTGGTGCAACCAAGGAAGAGAGGATAAAGTATGTGTTCATTTAAACCAATTGACTTGGTGTTATGATCTACCATGTCAACTATTGAGATGTTGATATATACTGGAGTTTTGCAATTGCAATATCATCATTACAGGTATGCAAGAGATATCCTTCAAAAAGAAATGCTTCCTCATGTAGGAGTCGGGGAATCTTGTGAGACGGAGAAAGCTTACTATTTCGGGTACGTATTCAGCTCACTTCAGTTCTTTGAGATGTCATACGTTTTTCCGTTGCTCATACTATGTAATAACCCTCAGGGATATCATACACCGTCTTCTGCGTTGTGCACTTGGCCGAAAGCCAGAGGATGATAGGGATCATTATGGTAACAAAAGGCTGGATCTTGCTGGTCCTCTGCTTGGAGGGCTGTTTAGTATGGTTTGTTACCGGCTCACAGTCATGCATTGTTGAGGAAATTTAAAGATCAAGTATCTTTTTAGTTGATCTCTTGACTGAAAATTTTCTTTAATGCAGCTTTTCAAAAAGCTGACGAGGGATGTGAGATCTTATATTCAGAAGGTCTTTTAATAGTTTCTCTTTCTTAACCAGAGGACTTTACTTTTAGTTTGTTATTATGTGTTTGGAAGTCTGATTCATGTCGCTCTAATAGTGCGTTGACAATGGCAAAGAAGTCAATATTCTGTTTGCCATTAAGGCTAAAACAATTACCTCTGGCCTGAAATATGCTCTTGCTACTGGGAACTGGGGCCAGGCAAACGCTGCTGGCACAAGAGCTGGAGTCTCTCAGGTTAGGCTTTTTTTTCTTCTTTTCTTTTTCAGCTCACATAATTTCTTGATGTATGCTATTAGGTTTACAGTTTTTTTTTTTTTTTGTTTTGAACACTAGGTTTACAGTTTTGGTTTATTATGGTGTGTTACATGATATACATGGTTCTCAAGTCTTCACTTACACCAGGTTCTAAATCGGCTGACATATGCTTCCACTTTGTCACATCTGAGGCGTCTCAATTCTCCTATTGGGCGTGAAGGTAAAGCCTTGTTCTTTTTTCGGCATCTCTATTTTGTGTCAGCTTATCTGCTAGTGCAGTTGGAGTTGGTGTATTTTAGTCTGGGTTCACTTTATTATCCACATCCTTGCAACTAAGGTTAGCCTGTAGCTCTTCTTTTTCCACTTGAATTTTAATCGGGTCTTATATACCAGGAAAATTGGCGAAACCAAGACAGCTGCACAACTCACAGTGGGGTATGATGTGCCCTGCGGAAACACCCGAAGGACAGGTATATTTCTTGCATTTATAGAAATAAGAATGTTTTGGGTTACATTTAGTTCCATTGCTTATTGTGGCTTTGCTTTGCTTTGCCAGGCTTGTGGTCTAGTGAAAAACTTGGCGCTCATGGTCTACATTACAGTTGGGTCAAATGCTTCTCCCATTTTGGATGTCTTGGAAGCATGGGGAACTGAGAGTTTTAAGGTCTGTAGCACTAAACAGTCAGTTTCTTACTCAATCTCTGCCACTTCGTTTCATGTGTTTACTCAAGGTCTTAACTTGATTGTAGGAAATCTCTCCCTCAGTTATACCCCAAGCCACAAAAATCATTGTCAATGGAAAGTGGATTGGAATTAATCGAAATCCTGACATGTTGGTGAAAACGTTGAGACGTTTGAGGAGAAGGGTAAGCGTGCAGTTTCTTTCACGTTTTCAAATATTTTAGTCAATAAATTGCTACTTTTGTCCTCTTGCAGAATGATATTATTAACGCTGAGGTTAGCATTGTTAGAGACATTCGTCTGAAAGAGCTCCGGATATACACTGATTATGGTCGCTGTAGTCGTCCCTTGTTTATTGTGGATAATCAGAGACTTTTAATAAAGAAGAAAGATATCTATGCTCTGCAACAAAGTGTAAAGTCTATAGTCTTTTGTTCTCAAAGTACATTTTGTTATAATTTCGGTGTACCAATACTTCTTTTCATAACCCAGGAAAGTGCAGAAGAAGCTGGTTGGAATCAACTACTTAAAAAGGAGTTTATAGAATACATAGACACAGAGGAAGAGGAGACGACTATGATCTCAATGACTATCAATGTGAGTAACAGAATATCTGAAAGTTGAAAATGTGAATATCTGCACTTCTGGGGCTCTCATTGGCACATAAAACTCACTCTTAATTTCGTTTCAGGATTTGGTTCAAGCTAGGCTCCGTCCCGGCGAGGCATATTCTGAGACTTACACACACTGTGAGATTCACCCTTCTTTGATATTGGGCGTGTGTGCTTCGATTATACCATTTCCAGACCATAATCAGGTTTCTCCCTCTTTAACTGACCTGTCTATGAGAAGCAATTTCGTTATGTAAAAGTCAAATCTATGCTAACTATCTTCTGTACCTGTCCTGCCACTTCTGCATTTTGATGAATTAGTCACCCCGTAATACATACCAATCTGCTATGGGAAAGCAAGCCATGGGAATATATGTCACCAACTACCAATTCCGCATGGTATGATCTAGGCTCTTAATTTGTGGTCTGCTTCTGCCATCTCTTGTAATAAAACTACATGCTTTAATGATACTAATATCATTGTTCTGTCAACCAGGATACCTTAGCCTATGTTCTATATTACCCTCAAAAGCCTCTGGTCACCACAAGAGCTATGGAGCATCTTCACTTTAGGCAACTTCCAGCAGGAATTGTGAGTCATTTTGCTTGAAGTCTTTCAGAATCCAGCTTTTATCAATTCTCTAAAATGTGTTTTCTTCTTCTTGTGTAGAATGCTATTGTTGCCATTTCTTGCTATTCTGGATATAATCAAGAAGATTCTGTCATCATGAACCAGTCTTCAATAGATCGTGGTTTGTTTCGATCCTTGTCCTTCCGGTCTTACAGGTGAGTATACCAATACTTGTGGACATTTGCTTTTAGGTCTTTCCATTTTATTTATACTGCAATCTTTCTCCTGGCAGAGACGAGGAGAAAAAAATGGGTACCCTTATCAAAGAAGACTTTGGGCGCCCGGACAGAGGAAATACACTGGTAAGACACTTGCGGTTCATATTATCTGTGGTATTTTGTGTTAGTGGAGTTTTAACACTTAGAATTTTTGCTGCAGGGTATGCGACATGGTTCTTATGAGAAACTGGATGATGATGGTTTTGCACCTCCTGTAAGTAAATGATTTATTGTTCCGTTGTATCTGATATGATTATGCGATTAGTGCTATAAAGCGTATCATACTATTTTTTAAAATATCTTTTCTGGTATAGGGTACTAGAGTTTCAGGTGAAGATGTAATCATTGGGAAAACCACTCCAATATCTCAAGACGAGGCTCAAGGACAAACATCACGATACACCAGACGTGATCGCAGTATAAGCTTGCGTCATAGTGAAACTGGAATGGTGGATCAGGTAACTTAATTTAGAAACTATGAATCTGATAACGTGGAGCTGGGGTTCTGGAAGTTCTCTAATTTATCAACTTGTGAACTTCTTGTAGGTGGTATTGACCACAAATGCAGATGGTTTGAAGTTTGTGAAAGTGAGGGTTAGATCAGTTCGTATTCCTCAAATTGGAGACAAATTCAGTAGTAGACACGGTCAGAAGGGAACTGTTGGCATGACATACACACAGGAGGACATGCCTTGGACGATTGAAGGCGTTACACCTGATATTATAGTGAACCCACATGCTATCCCGTCTCGGATGACTATTGGACAGCTAATTGAGTGCATCATGGGAAAAGTGGCAGCTCACATGGGTAAAGAAGGAGACGCTACTCCTTTTACAGATGTCACGGTAACTTTACCTTTCCTTAGCTCCTTGTTTCGTCGTGACTTGGTGTAACTCTGACACATTGTGGTGTCTCTAGGTGGACAATATAAGCAAAGCTCTCCATAAATGTGGGTACCAAATGCGTGGATTTGAGAGAATGTACAATGGTCACACGGGTAGACCACTCCCAGCGATGATATTCATTGGACCAACGTATTACCAAAGGTTGAAGCATATGGTTGATGACAAGATCCACTCTCGTGGACGAGGTCCTGTGCAAATCTTAACAAGACAACCGGCTGAAGGACGATCACGTGATGGTGGACTGCGTTTTGGAGAAATGGAACGAGATTGCATGATTGCTCATGGTGCTGCTAGCTTTTTGAAAGAGAGGCTGTTTGATCAGAGCGATGCGTATAGGGTACATGTGTGTGAAACCTGTGGGCTCATCGCCATTGCAAACCTGAAGAAGAATCATTTCGAATGCAGAGGTTGCAAGAACAAAACAGATATTGTTCAGGTAAGGTTTCCAAATTGTGTTTTTTTTTAATCTCGTGAATGCTCATTTGTCTGATGGCATATCTGCTAATCTCTTGGACAGGTTCACATACCATATGCTTGCAAATTACTGTTTCAAGAGCTAATGTCCATGGCGATTGCGCCACGGATGCTTACTAAAGACCTGAAATCAGCTAAAGGCAGGAAGTGAGGAGCTTTCTTGATCTATTTGGCTCGTATCTCTATGATTAAAACTACAACTCAAACTTGTGTTATCGTACATTTGGTATATCTTCTGAAACTAGAAACTAGAAACTAGAGAGGTATATGTTTACCCAAAAAAAAAAAAAAAGAAATAGAGAGGTATATGATACTACTTTAGAAGTTATTACTATATTCACTTGTCAATGAATCTGTGACTTCACCAAACCTCTTTTGTCGGTATCATATACTCGTAAGCACGCTAAGGCACGAGCTCAGCAATATTCTTTCTGAGCCTCAAGTATCTGTTCCCGCTATGATAAGCTCTTCTTTCTTAGAGTCCATGAAGGGCTTTAAAAGCTATAGAAATGCTTGACAACCTTCGAATTACATTAAACACATACCAAAAACGCCTAATGAACATTCATCATAGTGATTAGCTGAAACAAAGTATCAATAGAGCCTAACGAACATTCCTCGCTGCAAACTGAAGCTTAATCCTGCTCAAGCACTAGATAACATTCTTCAGTATCATGAAATATGACACAGTCAGGAAAAAAGAAGAAGCTCAAAACAGTGATTTCATGGTCACAAGTTCCCACCACTGAAACAGCCTTCTTTGATTGTGTTTAGCTTCTGCAAATTGAGATGGAGCAACCTCTGATACAAAGCAAGGGTGTTGGTTGCCAATACAACCTCTTGCCAATAAATTGATCTATTTATATTATATTTTATTTATTTATTTATTTTTTTTTTTTTGATAACTCAGGTCTCCGGACACTATTTGGGCGTCCGACTATCCACCCGAAGGCGGTCCTGGGGGCCAAACGGAAACCATGTTAAATCCGCTGTGGCCAGCACTCGAAGTCGGGTGGCGGGCACCTCAGCCGAGGTTCCATTACCACCAGCCCACAAGCGCTGGTTTATATATATTTTATTTTTGGTTCTTAAGTAATATATTCATGAGGACTACTATTAATATTTATATATCGAGAAAGCTATTTTAAATCATCTATTAGAACTCTGATTGTTCAAAATAAAACACGCCTCAATAATCACTTCATAGTTATCAAATGTTCATCCATCGTCATGACAAACAAGAGAAAACCGAGTACCCATACGAATTTGAAAGGGTTGGCGCCCAAAATAACGGTTAGTTTGTTATCATATTAAAATGGTTGACAATTTAATAGTCAAAACTCAAACTCAAAGAGCAGCAAAGTCTGGGTGGTGTAGTCGGTTATCACGCTAGTCTCACACACTAGAGGTCCCCGGTTCGAACCCGGGCTCAGACATTAATTTTTTATTTTCATGCTAAAAGAAAACTCTAGCCGAGCCATACACTGCTTAACTTTAATTTTATAACCCTGGAACAACAAATCCACAACATTCTTTTGTAGAGATTCAGATTGATAGGAGAAGTACAAGCTAAATATTTAAAGCATAACCATAGAATAGATTTACCATAATTGTACGCTAATGCATCTCATATTATGTGATTAGGCGTAATTTAAAAACAGAGAATAAACTAAAACAGAGCAATACATGAACATTTGAAAACACATAGAGATCTTACTCATCAGTTATGAAAGACACAAGACACAACGAACTGGTGATAATTAATAATTTATTTGTATTATAAAAAGACCTCACAAGCAACTTACTTATGTCTGAAACTTTAGGGAAGCAAAGATGCAACCTTTTAGAACTTAATTATGAAAAGACCAAACAGAAAACATAAACGAAAAAAACTGAAACATTATTAGCTTAATAAAAATAGATAAAACGGGTAAAGCGGTTATGATTCAAGGACTACATGATAGGAGGATGGTTGTGTCTCAACAGGAACCACCTGAGCAACAGATGGTTGATCTATCCTTTGACGCTTGGTTTTACGGCCACGGCCACCAACCGGTATGTTCCTTAAAGTCCCACCATGAGTCCATAATCGAAAACAATTCTTGCAGATGTAGCGAGGTTGAGCCAAGCTATGGTTGTTGTAGTAAGAGAACCTGGTGTTGTCTGAGTCACACCTTGGACACGTTCGTGGTGGAGGCTTCTCTCCATTCACTTGATTGTCTCCCCTCACCAAAGCATCCAAGTTATCCATTTCTCTAAATAGTTTTGTTGTTGTTGGCGTTGTTGTTATGATGATCTTTAGTGTTGGGGATGGGGTGTTCTTATATAGTTAGATTCATGGGGTGTGGAAACTAAATAAGAGATATATATTATTTTAAAAGACTGAGATTCCGAGTAAAACGTGTCAGAAATTGTGTAGTAATAAAATCTGGAGACCTATCACACACAATTAACCTTAGGCTAAGCTTAGTCAAAAATCAAGGTTCTCTTACTCTTAACTCTTGGATGTATATGAAAGTTTGAGAATCAAGATGTCATTAAATGAGCCAAGTAGTATAAACCTATAAAAAAAATCTAGGAGCATTGAGAGTATAATGCCAAACAAATGAAACATAAATTATAGGTGTTTATTATGAAAAAGGGTAAGCGCGTGTATGCTCACGCGTGTATGCTCACGCGCTCTTTCATTGGAAGCGAAATAAGTTTTTTTTTATAAAATCTTCACAAAATTTGTAATATCTAAATAGATACAAATGTTTAGAAATATTTAGTTGTAATTACCTATAAAAAGAAAATAAGTAGTTAAACAATAATATTGAATACCTACTTTTCGAAATCGACAAAACGCTTATAAATTAACTTTACTAGGATGATTTAATGGTGGATCTATTGTGATAAAATTTGATTAGTAATTTAATAGGGGTTTATTAAGAGAGATTATACAATGTGTGTGCCTTTCATAACTAAAAGTTTATATTGGCACATCATAAGAGTTTATTGTTAAAAGATATGCTTGAGGATTTTTTTTTTCAAATACAAAATGGATACGTCTTGGGAGAATAGGCAGCAATGCTTAATACAAAGAAGACAAGGGACGTAACAGAACATTTTTTGCATCAAGATAATAACAATATACGGGTTATGAAACTTGTGAAACACGTAATAACAATGAAAGCAAGAAACTCATAACAAAAAGGAAAGGGTTTTCCCTGTAGCGTAGTTTCAAGACCAACTAACTAAACACTTTATCAAGTAACCAATTTTCAGAACCACAACGCACCTCCACAAGGAAGCTAAGTTTATGATAGACCGAGAAACACAATGATAATGCTTGTGGAAAAGGGTGCTTAAGATAATGCTTTCAAGTGTATGAAAACGCCTTTAGGTATAGAATGGAGACTTGGTTTGAAACTTGTTACAAGTGTTTTGAGTTGGCTTGGGGATGAAGGAAACTTGAAAGAAGTAGAGAGCTTTGTTATTAGGAATTGTATAGGTTTGAACAAAGAGATGTATCATGCCCGCGAACCAAAAGATCTCTGTTACATTGCCTCCTCTAGAATATTCCACTCCAATATGACTGCACAGAGCCTTCTACGACCATTTCAACATTAATATTCTAGGGTTAAACTCATTAGAAAACTAAAGTAGGTTTACATGATCCAAAGACCAAACAAGAGTGAGATTTTAAACTGAACTAGCACAAGTAACAAATCTACAAACTTTAAGACCATTCTGCTTGATGCTCTTGTCAATGTTCAGTCCATTTGCTTTTCCATTCCCATATGGCTTTTGTAGGGGTGCATCGAGTCTTCTGCGACCTTTTCACCAATGTTAACCTCAGAGAAAGATTGTCTTTTAAAAACAGCGATCTGAGAAGCAAACCCGGGATTCACATTACCAGACCCTCCAACACAGTGAACTCCACACTGTAGTTATGGCGTTTGGCGAGCTTAGATGCCCATTGGCTAAACTGTGCCCTTGTCCATTTGAACTTGTGGTCATGGTTCCTGAACTTGGACCTCTGTGGCATGGTTTTGTCTTCTAGGTGGCATGCTGCACCAAACTTTTGGAGAACTGTGTTGTACTCGTAGTTTTGGTGTGGAGACAATCAGAAGTTTGGGGCCAAACAAACTAAGAACGGTTTTCCCAAACTGAAAGGCTTGAGCTTCCTCCATGTGCTCAATGACCTTACATATTATAGAAATGCTGATGATGAAGAAAAGAAACAAGAAAACAGGAGGGGACCTCTAAGCAAGTCCCAGTGTCAATGCCATGCAGCCTTGAATCAAACTCGAGTATAGAACCATCATAGAGTGTAACAGATTTGAGGTTGCAAGCTCCCTTGTTTACTTTTGAGTGTAGCATCTGAAACAAGGTTCAAGATGCATTAGTGTCATCAAGGTAAGTCAACAAGTGGTATCAGATTTTTGCATACCTTAGCAGCACGAGCAAGACGCTTCTCTGAGATGCCAACACCGATAATAGTATGAAGTGAAGTTGGATAGTCAAGTATAGACTCTAGTAAACTTCCAGATCCGCATCCAAAGTCAACCTGCAACAAGCTGTAATATTCAAAAGGAGTCCTATAAAAGAATCCACAACCACAATAAGCAGAAAGAAATAAGAAGAGCATACCAAAGTAGAAGCTGATGATTCCTTTATACTTTTCAATGCAAATTCAACACGCTGTTTTGATAGTGGAGGCTTGAACAAATCTGGTTCCACTCGTTTTTCTGTCGGCCCTTTCACTCCCACAAATGTACATTATACTCCAAACCTTTTGAGAGTTCTGTGCATCATAATCAAAACAACAAAACATCAGAACTCTCCTAGCTTCAAACCAGACAATGTACAAGACTTTCCTGAAAGACATTACAAGGGTTACCTGATAAGAGTGAGCGAGTTCTCACAGTGTCATAGCAGCAGCCAAAGCCAACCCTTCTGCAGGCAAAATAATTACAAAACAAGGATACTGTCCCACAGACATCTGAGTAACCATTGATTCAAGATGTGGATTCATAGATCCATTCCTCTACCTCGAACTCTATCTCCTTATTGCTTTCGATGAGTCCTTTTAAACATTTACCATTCCTAGAAAAGTCAGCGTCTACCTCCACTGACACAGAATAACATATGGTAACCAAGGAACCATTTGCTATAGTTTGAACACGCTTCGGTTTGCGAATCATAATCCATGGTCCTGTGTTTATACAAGGGATGTTCATATCTTCTGTTACTTGGAAAAGTCTCTTTTATCATGATACTCCGTTGATACAGCCAGTTCAGGTCTTCATTTGTATAACGTGGTTGTTCCGGGTCAGCATCCAGGTCATCGAAGAAGCAACTAAACCATGATAGTTCTTTCAATGAAGCATTTTGAATAGCATAGTTCTCCTTCTCGTAGAAGTTTCCTGTTGAACACTCTAAAACCACAATCATGTGACTTTGAGAGAACTTTCACTTCACATCTATACCCAGTCTCAGTCCCTCGTACTGGTACCTCCTCCTTCCCATGCTCCTATACTGCTTGTTTGTGTTCTCCAGATCCTGAGTCCTTGTCTTTCCAGCTCCTATACTGATCGATGCTATTATCCCATCCTGAGTCCTTGTCTTTCCAGCTCCTACACTGCTTGTTGGTGTTCTCTAATCCTGAGTATCATCGTACATATAATCTGATCCTGAGTTCTCGTCTTCCGAGCTCATATTGGCTGTTATCATCCCATCCTGAGTCCTCGTTTCCCCTACTCATATACTGGTTGTTGGTATCACCTGAGACAGAGTTGCAACTTTTGAAGGATCTTATTATGTCTGACAACGGTTTCACAGGAGTTGTAGATATAGTAAAGACAGGTTCAGGTAGCTGTTGCTGGCAGCAGACCATAGAGAGAATCTCCCTGGGGAACTGGAGTGTACCTCTCCAACTAGACTTTGCAGTGAATGCATGCGCAGAGATTAATGCTTCTCGGGAGAGTTTATAGATTCCATTAGGAGACACACTCCGGACCATATCCTACAGAAAGCCAAAAACATAATCTGGTAGGAGTAGAGAGACCTGTAAAAAAAACAAGACAGAAAAAGCTGGTAGGAGTAGAGAGACCTGTAAAGTGACTTTAAGGTTACATCATCATGTTCAATGATCATGGGACCTTGTGTACCCAACAGATGCTACGATCGCATCACCATGATCTTAGCCCACAAACAAGACTTGCTTTTCCATTTTGAGTCTTTTCCAAATGTGATGATTCAGCAACTGGACGCTTCCCATGTGCTTTACCATGAATTATCAGAAGACTTCAACTTAGGAATAGCAGCGTACACTCTACACTCATAGCCAGAGGAGCTTTGCCAATCATCCTGTTGAAACAAGATATTTAAATATCAGATTAACACTGAAGAAAGCTCCAGTTATTTACAGAGAAGACAAGTTTAACCACCTGGATATCATCACCAAGCCGCCATCCTTCAAGCCAAGGTTTTTAGCAATAACATCCAAGTAATACTGGTCAGAAGAAATATCAAGAGTGACTTGTTCTACAACCTCTTCACCACTAGTGGTACATGGTATATATACGGCCTTAAATGTTATGCTTAATACATGAGTAGCCAGTGCTTCTATAATTGTTGTATGGATTTTGCCCTTCGGAGTGAAGCTACAGGCGGAGATATGACGATGTAGTCCGGCAACTTTGCAGAAGCCTTCATGACATAGGACATGGCCAGATAGGATCTGAGTCCCACGGAAGGATTAATCACTTTACAGAGATTAGTGATCTTTGCATCAAATGTAGACATGACAGAAACTGGAAGTGCTCCGGAACGTTCACCATCCCTTTGCAATGTCGCTCTAAGGTGACTTCCTAGAGGATGCTCAGCTGAAAGAAACTGTGATGGATACAAATAACTTAAAATATTAATATCGCCAATACACTTTAGTTAAGTTTGTTTATAATATGAAGAGATATTGCTTTAGACCCTACTAACTAACCTCGTCAGAAAATATATACTTAATGCGTTCAGTGATATCATCCCCAAGCTTGCTCCACAGTTATAATCATCCCAAGCTTGCTCCACAGTTATATCATCATCAAACAAAATCCTGCAGGCCATATGAATACTATTTTCTTAAGAAAATGAAGTTTAGAGAACAAAGATACAAATATATACTTATATAATATAAGAGACGTACAAAAGACATACCTTCTCCAGAGCCAATTCAGCAGCAGATTGCTCAGCACCTTCTTCTTCTTGAAGACATTTGATACAACAGAAAAGTCTGGTAGCTGCAAGTGGCATCGATAGAGGCATGGAACCTTTTGAGGCAATGCATCCTAGAGATCATTCTGAGAAGAAACATGAACTTGTTCATTCTGTAACTTGCTTTAACACTAAACTTGTGATGTATAATTTCCTTTTGGAGTAAGGGTCTGCCTTCTTTACACCCCGCCATTACAAACTCACTGTAGCGTTCTTCAATCATTAGGAGAAGCAAAAGAACTATAATATCAGTATATGTATTACAGAGAACGTAAAAATGGTAGCTTGAGCGAGAAAGAGACAACAACAGAGAGATTGATTTCTAATGTAGAGGTGGGAGCCAAACAAGGTGGTTCTGGTCATTACACGTTGTGTATTGCACCAAAAAGATGATCCCTTTAATCAAGGACACGCTCTGTTCCAAAAATTTTGTTCACTTATTTTTAATGATTTTAATTATGAAGATTGTGGAAATATTATAATTCAGGAAACTATTGATTTGAGTAGGGTGTTGTCACTTGTCATGTCAAAGAAAGTTCAGGGCTTTGACTTTGAGCTCAATGGTCATGTTCAAAGATATGTCTGCAAACTAATTACATTTCAAATCGTTTTATTAACATCACAATCCTTCCAATATTTATTCATCTCTCAGCAATGAAAATAAACAAAGTAAATGCACAAGGAAACCTTTGGATGCTTATTATTTTGCAGGGTCAATGTAAAGATATGCCCTCAGACCTCATCTTTGCCATTGTAGAAATGTCTGAAACACACGAAAAGTCCTCTTTTTCATGCCCATCTTCACACATCTTCTTGGTAACTGCAAAAACAATACCAACAATGAAGAGATATGCACATAATCTTCATTAAAATGAGTACTGCTCTTGAAAGTACTCACATTTCTTGTGCTTTGAATATCAATGCACTTTTGTGTCCAACTTCTTCAGCTGAAGCTGCTGCTAAGTTTAAGTCTTTAGCCTGGCATTTAGAAATATCCAATAGACATGAAAGACTTGTGTGACAAAAAGCAATGTGCTTCAGCGAGATTTTGAGACCAAACACTGAGACTTGGTAACAAACTGACCATAAGTTTGGAGGGCGAAACCGCCGTTGTAATCTCTTGAAGAGGGCACACCTTTCATTACTCCTGGAACTGGATTATATTTGTCACTGTGGTTTTATGCATATGGTAATGAAGTTAAGAGTTGGGGCTTCGTACTTCTATTAGAAGAGCAAGTACTAAAAAGTTCAAGAGGTCATTTCCATTTACTTACCTACTCCAACATCGGCCACTAGATGTGTTTAATACTTGTGTTAAAGTGCTGGCAGATATCCCAAGTGACTGACCAAGAGCTAAAGCTTCTGAAGTACCAAGCATACTCACGGCCATTGCCAAATTGTTACAAATCTTTGCAGCCTAAGTTTGAAAAAATAAAACATGTTATGTAATGATGAATGCAGAAGAGCTTTTCTCAGTCTACATCGAAAAGATTCATACAGAAGATAAGGGATACGAGTTCTAGCAGTGAGCTTACAGATCCATTTCCTGAACCACCACAGTAGATGGAAGTTTTGCCCATTGACATCAAGTATTGGCCTAGCGGCTAAGTAAGCATCTTCGGGACCTCCAACCTACAAACAATGCTATTACTAATGTGCTCTTATAGGCACTGTGCCAAATTTGATGTTATATATAATTATATAGTTAAGAGCATTTAGAAGGGATGCGATTCAACCGATGGACATGATAAGAGAGTAGACAACATACCATGAAAGTAAGTGTGCCAGCTTCTGCAGCAAGAACACCTCCTGAGACAGGGGCATCCAACATGACAGGCTTTTCCCAATTATCTGCATCAAAGACGCTCGTAAGTTGAAACTTTTTAAAATTAAACATTCTCGTACTTTTTCACAAGGAGAACAAAAAGCGGCTCAAAGTGCTGTTCATGAACTACAGCAAGTTAGACATAGTTAACACATCATAAGAATAAAACTTCTGTTTAACTCCTATTCTATGTTTTACCTCTCTTTTCTGTAAACTACAACTGGAAACCGCAAGAGAGATTTTCCGGGTGGTTTGTGGATCAATTAGTGGATGAATCTATTAACAAAGCAGGTCTTACAGCGCTGTCTCCATGAAGCAACCCATTAGTTCCTGTGTACACATCCATCACCTACATGCATTAAATATATATTCTTCATCAATCCAAGAGGACCACATCTCTGAAGATCTATTCTTTCAAGTTTCAACCAATCTGATCATATACAAGATTGTACTTCATATTAATTAAACTCTTCCTAAAAGGCAACACAACTTACGTGAGATGAAGAAGGCAACATGGTAATCACAACTTGACTATCTTGAGCAACTTGATAAGGAGTTTCTCTAGCAGAGACTCCCATGTCAGTGAACATCTTCATAACATCACGGTTTCTATTAATCAAACACAGGTGTATATGAGCAAACAAAAAAAAGTTAAACAACGTTGTGGATATAGAGAGAGCAAAAGGATGTTGTTACATGTCATGGACTGTAACGTTAAATCCAGCTTTAACAGATTATTCACCATTCTTGATCCATGTTACCAAGCCCTATGAAACCAACATTCTGAAGTAAAAAAACTATGCGTGAGATCAGATGTCAAAAAAGTTAAGATCTTTCCTTCAAACTATCTCAAGAAAATTGAAAAAGTTAGCAAACTTTTTCAAAACCCACTAAAGAAACCTCTGAGACAGACAGAGAGAGAGAGAAAAAAACTATAGACAAGAACCTGGAACTGAGTTGAATGCTGTGATGATGAAGACGAAGAGAATCGGTGAAACCTTAAATGGTTTCGAGTTTGGAAAGACAGAGTAAGGCTTGCGCTGTACGAATCGCCATTAATATTTGCTTCAGACCAAAAAGAGAAGTTAGCAAAATTGATATGAGAGTGAGTGAGTGAGTCTCAGACGGAACTGTAGTCTCCTTTCTCTGGTCTCCATGATCTGATCAATGAGTCATCATACAAAGTTTAGTTTTTGAATTTAGACCCCTTAAAATCTTGGTTTCTTCTGAAATTAACCTCTTCTTTTGAATTATTCAGTAAAACCCAAATATCTGTCTTTTCCCGGTCTTTCCTTGTTTTGTAACTTTGTTGACTAGTGTCAACCATGTAGGACCATCTCTACTCCATTCTATAAATATTAATTGCTCTTTTCAAATTGTTGTAATAAATTGAAGTTTAATTTCAAAATCTTCCTTGTAATAAATTTAGTTCACGTTCTCCTAAATTTATTTATTTTGTAAAATTTAAGAACGGATATCCGACTCGAGTTGACATTATACAATATAAATAAATATTATATTATATATATATAATTTTATAAAATTATTTATTATTAACACGATATAATTTTATTTAAAAATTACTTATGAAATCTTTTTAAAAAAGATAATTTTTAAAAAATTGTGTGTTTATAAGAAAATTCGACTATATTAAAAAATTTATGAAACATATAGTTCCATTAATTTTTATTATTTCTTTTATATTATGTATATTTTTTTAGATTTATTTGTCTTAAACAAAATAGATAATATATCCGTAAATATTTGTAAATAGTCATAAATATCTAAAAAAATTTCGAATATCCGGAAGGTCGAATATCCATATTTCTCCGATGTAAAATAAATAAAAAAATCCAGATATCCGTAAAATACGAAACAAATCACAAATACTAAAAATTAATAGATTACCCTAACTGCTAGGACTGCGCAATTCTAGCTTTATTTTTATAGATTCCTTTGGCGGGTAAAGTCCTAATTACAACATTATTTTAAAAAAAAAACGAATATTTTTTCCCACGGACTCTCCCGTCTTTTACCTCTGAAAAGGCTATTGGGAAAAGTAAACTTAATACTATAATATTAATTTTTCTCGTAAAACCCCAGAATTATTATATTTTTTCTATTTCCTTTTTGAGTTTTTTTAATTGATGCTATTTTCCCCACTTCACACGCTTCAAGAGTACTATCATTTACACTCTCTACCGAGTCCTTGTCGTTGGTCACTGTCGTACATGAAAAATAGCAATTTTTCAATCTTTACTTTTTGTTTTCGCCTTCCTTTGTTTGGTCCTTAATACTCTTACAGTGTGACATTCACAGGGTAACCCACAAAGATTTTCCCTCTCTCACTATCACTCCGTAGCAGTGCATGAGCTAAGGAAATAAATTGACTCTGCTTCCAAGTCTTTGTCTTCCTTCGTCTTCTTCAACTCTGTCTTCATTGTCATTGCAGTGAAGGTAAATAAAAATCATTCCTTTCTCTCTTTATCTCTTGCTTTTGGGGTTAGATCTCAGAATGGGACCCAATATTGAATAGCCCATTTGTTTGTTCATTTATTGTTTCCTTTCCAGTTGATTCCCTTCGTTTCCAAGGTTGTCTCTTCTCACTCATAGCATTTGGCATTTTGAATAACTGGGGATTCTCTGAAGGTGAGGTTCCTTCACATCCTGTTATGTTTTGGGGGAAGTTTTGAACTTTTGTTAGTAACTTTGATGGGTTTTTAACTAACTTTGGTTCTTTAACTTTTCTGTCAGATTTACTAAAGTTCCATGAATCTTCTGCGTTGTTGAGCTGGAAAAGTTGTTGTCTTTCTGCAAAAAAAAAAAAAAACTGTAGCTTTGTGAGGATGAGTCTCTCCAGGGTTTTGTTACTATCCATGTTTGTCCTGTCTGTAACGGGACAGCTTCCTTCACAGGACATCATGGCATTGCTTGAGTTCAAGAAAGGTATCAAACATGACCCAACAGGTTTTGTCCTTAACTCGTGGAACGATGAGTCTATTGACTTTAATGGTTGTCCTTCTTCATGGAATGGTATTGTATGCAACGGTGGTAATGTAGCTGCTGTTGTTTTGGACAATCTGGGTTTGTCTGCAGATGCTGATCTCAGTGTGTTTTCTAACTTGACAATGCTTGTCAAACTATCTATGGCTAACAACTCCATTTCCGGTGTCTTACCAAGTAATCTAGGTAGTTTCAAAAGCCTCCAATACCTGGATTTGTCTGATAACCTCTTGTCTTCGTCATTGCCAAAGAGTTTGGTAGATCAGTGAGCTTGAAGAATCTTTCTTTAGCTGGTAACAACTTTTCTGGTGAGGTTCCGGAGTCTATGAGAGGTTTGATTTCGCTTCAGTCTTTGGATATGAGTCGCAACTCCTTGTCTGGACCTTTGCCAAAGTCCTTGACAAGGCTGAACGATCTGCTGTACTTGAACCTGTCTTCTAATGGATTCACCGGGAAAATCCCAAGGGGTTTTGAGCTAGTTTCGAGTCTTCAAGTGCTTGATTTGCATGGTAACTCATTTGATGGTAATCTTGACGGGGAGTTCTTCCCTTTTAACGAATGCGAGCTATGTTGATTTCAGTGGAAATAAATTGGTGACAGCGTCTGGGAAACTGTTACCTGGTGTTTCTGAGAGCATCAAGCACTTGAACCTTAGTCACAATCAGCTTGAAGGTTCACTGACTAGTGGGTTTCAGTTGTTTCAAAACTTAAAAGTCTTGGATCTTAGCTACAACCAGTTGTCAGGAGAATTACCAGGTTTCAATTATGTCTATGATCTTCAAGTACTCAAGCTTAGCAACAACAGATTTTCAGGTTCACTTCCCAATAATTTGTTAAAAGGTGACTCATTGGTTTTAACAACGCTGGATTTAAGTGGCAACAATCTCTCAGGTATGCTCTTTTCTTTATCTTCTACCAGTGTGTGAATTGTCATATGATAATGGTGGCACCAAGAAAGCTAGAGATGTAAAATTTATAGTTTTTTTTTGTGTTGCAGGGCCCTATAAGTGCTATCATGTCAACAACTCTTTACACCCTTGATCTTTCATCAAACTCACTGACCGGAGAGCTTCCTCTCTTGACTGGCAGCTGCGTCTTACTTGATCTCTCAACAAACCAGTTTGAAGGAAATCTGACAAGATGGTCAAAATGGGAGAAAGTTGAGTACCTTGATCTTAGCCAGAACCGTTTCACTGGGTCGTTCCCAGACGTAACTCCTCAGCTTCTACGAGCAAATCATCTTAATCTTTCCTACAACAAGCTCACAGGCTCACTACCAGAACGGATTCCTACCCATTATCCGAAACTTGGTGTTCTCGACATAAGTTCTAACAGCTTGGATGGGCCACTCCCAAGTACATTACTATCCATGCCCACTTTGGAGGAAATCCACCTTCAAAAACAATGCCATGACTGGTAGCATTGGACCCTTGCCTTCTTCTGGTTCCAGAATCCGTCTTCTTGATCTTTCTCACAACCGGTTTGATGGCAATCTTTCTTCCGCATTTGGATCTTTGACCAAACTTCAAGTGCTGAATCTCGCAGCAAATAACTTGTCTGGATCTTTGCCTAACTCCCCCCATGAATGACATGGTCTCTCTAAGCTCATTAGACCTATCACAGAATCATTTCACTGGACCACTCCCCAAGCAACTTATCTAGCAGCCTTGTGGCCTTTATGTGTCTTACAACGATCTATCAGGGACTGTGCCTGAGAATCTGAAGAACTTCTCTCAGCCTTCCTTTTATCCTGGAAACAGCAACCTCCTCTTGCCTTCTGGAAGTTCAAGTGCATCAGAAGTTTCCAAGGGGAAACCAATGAACTTACTAGTTAAGGTTATCATAATAGTTTCCTGCGCCATTGCTCTGATTATTCTCATCCTTGTGGCTATCCTCCTGTTTTGCATCTGCAAATCAAGAAGACGTGAAGAGCGTAGTATCGCAGGTAAAGATATTAATAGACAGGCTCAAACAGTCCCCTCAGGCAGTGGAGGAGCTACGGTTATCTCTGCTGAGGATCTTGTCGCTTCAAGAAAAGGCTCGTCATCCGAAATCCTCAGTCCAGATGAGAAACTAGCTGTTCCAACCACCGGCTTCTCTCCTTCAAAGACAAGTAACTTATCTTGGTCACCTGGCTCAGGAGATTCACTCCCAGCTGATCAGCAACTAGCCGGCTTGATGTTAGGGTCACCAGATAGACTTGTGGGAGAGCTGCAGTTTCTGATGATTCAATCAAACTGACTCCAGAGGAATTGTCTAGAGCACCAGCTGAAGTTCTTGGAAGAAGTAGCCACGGGACTTCGTACAGGGCAACACTTGATAATGGAATGTTTTTAACGGTGAAGTGGCTAAGAGAAGGTGTGGCCCAAGCAGAGAAAAGAGTTTTGCTAAAGAAGTGAAGAAGTTTGCTAATATTAGACATCCTAATGTTGTCACTCTCCGAGGATACTACTGGGGGTCCTACTCAACATGAAAAGCTTATTCTTTCAGATTATATATCACCTGGAAGCCTCGCTAGCTTCCTTTACGGTAACACTCTTTTCATTACACCTTCTCTATCACTATATTCATCAAGCTTACGGTTCTTGTTTTCATTTTTTAGATCGACCAGGCAGGAAAGGCCCTCCTTTAGTATGGATCCAACGGTTGAAAATTGCGGTTGATGTAGCACGTGGTCTAAACTATCTCCACTTCGACAGAGCTGTTCACATGGTAACCTCAAGGCAACAAACGTTCTCTTAGAAGGAGAAGAGGTAAACGCACGTGTTTCAGATTACTGCCTCCACCGTCTCATGACACAAGCAGGCACAGTGGAACAGATTCTAGACGCAGGCATCCTCGGTTACCGAGCTCCTGAGCTAGCAGCTTCAAGGAAACCGTTACCTTCTTTCAAAGCAGATGTATATGCATTTGGTGTAGTACTTCTTGAGATCTTAACGGGACGATGTGCAGGAGATGTGATCACAGGTGAACAAGAAGGTGTTGATCTAACGGATTGGGTTAGATTACGTGTTGCTGAAGGCCGTGGTGCGGAATGCTTTGACTCGGTGCTGACACAGGAGATGGGAAGTGATCCTGTTACAGAGAAAGGCACAAAGGAAGTTCTTGGGATTGCTTTGAGGTGTATAAGACCAGTGTCTGAGAGACCTGGTATTAAGACCATTTATGAAGACCTATCTTCTATTAGGAACAATGTTTTTTTGTTTTTTTGTAGGTTGAGGAAGGTCCCAAATGGAGTTTGCTCCTCTCAATGTTTCTCCTCTGTCAAGTTCATGCTTTTGTTTCTGGAGAAGCATGTTCTTGATTTAAGGCTGTGTTTGTGACTTCTTTTGTTGTTTTTCTTTGTGTGTAACATTTTCTCTGTAGAAAGAACGAGACCTCGCTCATGTCTCATGAGTGAATGAAAAAGTTTAAGGAAGTTGTTAAATCATGTCCTTTGACTGGATTAGCCACTGGAGATAAGAATGATCGCTGGAGCAGAGGGGTCACTCCATCTTTTTTTCAAACCAAGTTTAGTTTAGTTTGGTTGTAAACAAAGTTTAGTTTAGTTTTTTTGTTTCTGAAAACTTGATGAGTTAGATTCTTTTGAATAAATCTAACATATATATTCCAAAAAAGAAGAAAAATAATTTTCCCTATGCATAGAATCGTCAATTGTACTTTCTTATATTCCAGAAACAGTTATAGTTTTTAATCGACATTTTACAGTTATGGTGCAACACGTCACTACATATCTTATGATGGATTACATTCAGGTCAGGCTCTGTCATTTAAACTTTTTCTTTTCATCTCGAGCAGGATGTATGGAATGAATTTTCACAGCAGCCTCTCATCGGCCTTGCTGAATTTATACCATTGTCTATTGAGTGACATGGAGAGAACAGACGTTCGTAAATCATATGAACTTAAACATAACTTTGTTATCACCTACATGAAAGGTTTCATCCATAAATTTAAACGTCTCGCCTTGCCATCGTTGATGAGATTCAGTCGGTTGAGGAGATGTAGAGAAGAGCTTCTGGCATCGATACAGTTTCGGCGAGAGCTCGTCAACCAAACAGGGCTGTCATCATATAATAAACTTTTGTCTCTATAATCTCCTCGAGCGCCCTTGGGTCTCATTCTGAACGATTTAATCTTCTCTTCTATGCCTCAGGTGTCGATTAACGAGACATCCCTTTAAGTGCTCTCTTCGTTTAGATT
>CAJHQP010002297.1:0-89366 GCA_905132765.1 Moricandia arvensis | reverse complement strand
TAATATCAAACCTGCCTCAGGAAATGTGCTTATAGCAAATGGTGATAAGGTTAAGATAGAAGGGATAGGGAACCTTAGGCTGTTTGATAGAGAATCCACTGCCTTATATATGCCTCATTTTACATCAAACTTGCTATCCGTTAAAAGGGAAACCGTGGACCTGAATTGTCAAGTTCCTTTTAGACCTGATGAGGTTGAATTTCTAGACCTGAAGACATGGCAGGTAATTGGAAAAGGGTATAGCCATCAGGAACTATATCACCTAGAAAAGACTAAGGTTTCCGGAGCATCTCCTGCTCACTGCCTAGTCAGTACTTCTAATGGGATTGATAGCATCATATGGCACTCCCGGTTGGGACATCCTCACACTAGAGCTTTGAACTTGATGTTTCCGGGTATGGTGGTTCAGAATGATGATTGTGAAGCATGCATCTTGAGGAAGCATTGTAGAACAGTCTTTCCAAGGTCTAGCACTATCTATGAGAAGTGTTTCGACCTGATTCACTCTTATGTGTGGACAGCGCCTTGTATGTCCAGAGAGAATCGCAAGTATTTTGTCACCTTCATTGATGAGAAGTCCAAATACACATGGGTGACTCTAATTCAGTCAAAAGACAGGGTGCTGGAGGCATTCAAGAACTTCCATAACCATGTCCTCACCCATTTCAATGCCAAGTTGAAGATCCTCAGGTCTGATTATGGTGGAGAGTACACTAGCCAAGCTTTCAAGAAATACTTTGCTCAGCATGGGGTGATACATCAAACCAGCTGCCCTTACACACCACAACAAAATGGGGTGGCTGAGAGCAAAAATAGGCACCTAATGGAGGTGGCCAGAAGCATGATGTTTCATACAAGTGTGCCTAAAAGGTTTTGAGGCGATGCAGTCTTGACAGCAAGTTATTTGATCAATCGAATTCCCACCAGAGTTCTCCAAGATCAGTCACCATTTGAGGTACTCAACAAAACCAGACCATCTATTGACCATATGCGTGTGTTTGGGTGTCTTTGTTTTGTATTAATACCAGGTGAACAAAAGAACAAATTAGAAGCAAAAAGTACAAGGGCAATGTTCATTGGATACTCCCCAAACCAGAAGGGTTACAAATGCTATGAACCAGAGAATAGGAGAGTCATTGTGTCTAGAGATGTAAAGTTTGTAGAATCAAGAGGATACTACAATGATAAGAGTTGGGAGGATCTAGAGAACCTATCTCAATCAGCTTCTGATAGAGCAAGCAATCTTAGGAGAGTGATGGAAAGCCTTGGGGTCACAGTATGCCTGAAGCAAGAATGGAACTTGAACCAAAAGGGTCTACCCAGAAGCTGATAAAAGGGTGGAGACTGAAACTGGTTCCAGCAATGATGAAGTTGAGGTTCAGGTGGTTCCTCACCTTGACCATGTGGGGGACAATACTGCTGAGCCAACACAACCAGAAAACTCAGCAAGAATTCATGGCCAAGCTGAGCAACAAGATCAAGAGGAATCAGTGGTAAATGAGGGTCAGTCCTCAGATGATGCAGAAGCTGTTCCAGAAGAAGTAACACCACCAGTACTAAGGAGGAGTACTAGGCTCAGAAAACCTGCTTCTAATTGGACCAACAAAAGGGTTTATTTCAACTCTCAAGCAGTTGCCCATCCTACTCAAGCAACATGCTCCCTAGCTCAATATCCTATGGATCATCACGCCTTCATCACTAACCTTGATGAGGCTTACATACCAAGGTCATATGAAGAGGCTATGGCAATTAAGGAATGGAGAGATTCAGTAGGAGATGAGATGGGTGCTATGGAGAAGAATGGAACCTGGTTTGAAACTGAACGTCCCAAAGTCAAGAAGGTAGTAACAAGCAAGCTGCTGTTCACAATTAAGTACTTAGCCAATGGGAAACCTGAGAGGAAGAAGACTAGGCTGGTAGCAAGAGGCTACACTCAAGTATATGGTGAGGACTATCTTGAAACCTTTGCACCAGTAGCAAAGCTTCACACCATAAGGATTTTGCTCTCTCTTGCTGTGAATTTGGCATGGGATCTTTGGCAAATGGATGTCAAGAATGCATTCCTACAAGGAGAGCTAGAAGATGAGGTATACATGCGTCCACCACCTGGTATAGAAGGCATGGTTAAACAAGGCAATGTCTTGAGGCTTAGGAAAGCAATCTATAGTCTGAAGCAATCTCCAAGAGCCTGGTATCACAAACTGAGGACAACCCTTAATGGAAGAGGGTTTGTGAAATCTGAGGCTGATCACACCTTGTTTACTCTCACCAGCCAGCAAGGGATCATTGTGATCCTCATTTATGTGGATGATATCATTATCACATGCAGTGATAAAGAGGGGATCAGCTCCACCAAAGCTTTTCTCAAGGCAACATTTGATATCAAGGATTTGGGAGAGCTCAAATATTTTCTAGGGATTGAGATGTGTAGATCCAAGGAGGGGCTGTTTCTGTCCCAAAGTAAATACACTCTTGATTTATTAAAGGAAGCTGGAGATCTTGGTGGTAGAGCTGCTTAAACACCTCTAGAAGAGGGGTACAAAGTGATGCGTGAGGGGGAGATTGAAGATAAGGCATATGAAGATGTGAAGCACTATAGAAGGATGGTGGGAAAACTCATATATCTCACTATCACAAGACCAGATGTGTGCTTTGCAGTGAACCAAGTGAGCCAGCATATGCAAGCTCCTAAGATGCACCATTGGAACATGGTGGAACGGATTCTGAGGTACTTCAGAGAAGCACCAGGGCAAGGAGTTTGGATGGGTTGCAACAAGAGTACTGAGATAGTAGGCTATTGTGATGCTGATTGGGCTGGAGATAGGGTTGATCGGAGATCAACTACTGGTTATTGCACATTTATTGGAGGCAACTTGGTAACTTGGAAGAGCAAGAAGCAAAAGGTGGTTTCATGTTCAAGTGCTGAGGCGGAATATAGAGCCATGAGAAAGCTTACAAGTGAGCTAATATGGATCAAAGGACTGCTTAAGGCATCTTCTTGGTATCTTCTAGATGCCATTTTTATTCCTCTTGATCAGAACCACTTGGTTTAAGTCCCGGACTTTGCACACACCACCAGGGAGTGTATGGACAGGCCATGGTCCGTACACTTTTGCCCTATTTTTGCACAAAGCCTAAAAAACTTCAAATGGTCGAGTATCAAAGTTCTGGGTCGACCTTGGTCCGTACAGTCCGTACAAGTCCGTACACATCTGTACAGAATCCGTACGGGTCGCCCTGTTTTTGCACACTCGACCATTTGATCCCAAATGGTTCCTAAAGTCCCTCCTGGAATTGTTCTTCACTTTTATTAGCTTCATGACCCTTCCTGACACCTTTATACACTTCCAAAGCCTTCTTAGACAATCTCCGGAGGTCTTGCCCTATTTTTGCACAAGACCCAAACTTCACCCAAACTCATCCTTTTGCTCCATTTCATCTCTTCAAGTTAACACTCCCCCTCAAGCTTGACTATAGTGATCCTAAGTCAAGCTTGGAACCTTGAAGAGTCTTCTCATTAAAAACCTTATCAAAGAAAACCCTTTTGGGATAAAACCTTGATAAGGAAAAGAGTAAGATCTCCAAGGCCTAGGGATTGGCCAGTGAGTTCTTTGTGTCTCAACCAGTGTGGTGGACACAAAGAAGTCTAGATCATTGCCTAACTGTGGTGTAAGCTAATCCGACTTGGATTGCTCACCACTAACTCTTCTTGATGTGATCATGGACCAGCTTACCAAAGAGGGTAAAGAGATCTTAGACGAGCCATATGATGCCACAATGCACCAGCAGCCTGGTGATGATGCTTTGACCATTCCAGAAGGTCTCATGACCCGTTCCAGAGCCAAGAAACTCAAGGAGACTGTTGTAGGATTACTCACTTCACATCCACAACGAGAAGAAAGTCTTGGACAAGGTTTGATGGTCCGAAATATCTTGATCACCATTCAAGCTGAGCTAGTGTTTAGGCAAGACTTTTGGTGTGTGCTCTTTTCCTTGCTTTTGGTTTTGTCCCACGAGGTTTTCCGGAGGAAGGTTTTTAACGACGCCACAACTTGTCTTACAAATCACCTAGGCCCTATCTCGGCCCAAGACTACTATAAGACTATCCATTTTATCTTATGTTATTTTTAAGACTATAGTTTTATGTTATATTTCCGAAACCCTAGAGCTTGTTCTCTGGTTTCTTTTATTTAAGGGTTTCGGCAAACCCTATTGTACTCAAGTAGTCTTTTATAAAAAAACCCTATTTCTCTCTCTCTCTCTCTAGTTGGCGAGGTGAGGTGTTTCTGGTGTGTAATATCCAGAGTCTAAGGGTGCCTAAGTTGGTGTGTCATATCTGACTTAGTCATCTAGGAGTATCAAGAGATCATCCATCCCTCTTGTGTCATCATTCAATCCACAAACCTTGAAGAACATGAGTCTCTGATTCGTTCCTGCAAGGATCTTTCCTCCCATCAACCAAAGAAGCATCCTAGGCGTGTGTCATGTGGTAACAGAGCAACTTTGGTTAGGGAAGTCTTGTTTACTCTTTAAATCTCTTTGTTTCAGCCGCAATACTCCTTAATCATCTTGAACAAAAGTAGAACTACGTTTGTTTAGGGCTGCTCGAAAATTACTTAGAGTTTTAGCCGACTTTGTGCACTTTCCTTTTTGGTTCTTAGGTGAAAGCCCTAGTTTTTTTAGCTTAACATAGCCGCATAAATCACCTTGCCGAGCAAGTAATTTTTGTGTTGAATTTTTCTTTGTTTCTTCTCGTGTACTCCTTGAACTACTTACTTGTTCTTGTGTTTCCTTGGTGCATGCAACAATGGGAACCGAATCTGAAGAAAAAGCCGAGTTGGTCCGGAAGAACAAGTTACTCATGGAAGCCATGACTGTTGGAATGAATAAGGAAGAGGCATTGCTGCTTGTGCAAAGATAGTGCAAAAAAGATAAAGCACAAAGATTATCACTTCGTGCAAAGTCCGGGTCAACCAAAATCTGCCCAATGAAGACTTGTGAAAAGTGCGGGTCGGATCACTGCGTGCAAAGTCTGGGTCAAAATAATGAAAGTGCAAATGATGTGCAAACAATTATCATGATCAAGAAGAATGAAGTGCAAAACCCGGAACATCTCTCGTTCAACCAGAAAACCGGTTTTGTATCAACATGGCCTTTGGAGGCAAATGAAACCTTTTGAATTTGAATTCAAGCAAGTCACACCACTGGTCCAAAGGTCTTCCAAGAGGGAAGAATTTCACCAGAACTCAAGATAGGACAGTATACAAGTCTCTGGAACTCAAGAAAGCTTCAGCTCAGTCCAGCAAGCTTCATCAAAGGTTCAGTTTCAAGTTCTGTTTCTTGCAAAACCAGTTGGTACATTCTATTGTCCACTGTTCCAAACTCTCTAAGATGGAGAGCTAAAAGGAAATGGCGACTTCAGTAGCTTCAAGGAGTCCAAAGAAGAAGCCAAACCACCACATCTGGTCCAAAATGCTGAAGATAATCCATTGAAGAAACCATTCTTGGAGAAAGGTCACTAAAGAAGCATTAAAGCTAAGCTGTTCTAATCATTCTCTGGCCAGCCATGCTGAAGCTCTGTTTCTGACCAACAAAACCCACGACCAGCAAGAGGACAGGAGGGGTTTGAAGTGTCTCCTTGAGCAGAAGGAGAGAATCAAGAAGAGGAGGTGTTGGACAGTCAATCCACACCACAAGCCCTTCAAATTCAAGTGATTCACAGCGATGGAGGTTCAAAGAACTAGCTCAGGTTCCTTGGTTGTAAGTTAACCTCCTTAACTCTAATAAGAGCTTACTTAATTGTCTTAAATTGTTTTTGGTTGTGTTGAGTGTGTTGTTAGTATCTTATGGACAGTTCAATGTTACTAAAGTTGTTGAACCTAGTTTCTGTCCCATGATACTTAAACATTGTGTATGCATTGTTCTAGGAGTAAGTAAGATTGCTAGCATGATCATATAGCATCTCGTTCAATCCATTTCATTGTTATCTTGCGCTAATGGTGTGGTTAGTCCATCATAGTGGACTGGTATGCATTTAGAAGTTGGTCTAAGCTACTGGTCCCTATGGTTTTGATGAAACCAGTAACCATTAGCTTGTGTGATGTGCATGTAGTTGCTTGTTATCTCATGCTGTCTTGAATTGAATCTTGTTATCTCATGCATTTAGCTATTGCTTGAAATTGTTGCTTGATGCCTGTGTACTGTTCTAGGAGATTTCTGGCATTGTTTTGTCTTGTTCTTGTCTTAGCTCATTTGTTTGTGTGCTGTATGGTCTAGGCGAGTTTGTTAGAGCCTGTTTTGTGTCTTGTTGCATTGCTATAGGCCTGGGAGAGTTTCCTGGTCATGTGTTGCATTCATAGTTGTGTAGCTTGATTAGATGAGTTGTCTAGTCTATGCTACTGTCATAAATTGTCATTGCATTCTGCTACTGTCATATGTTTGATAAAATGAGCCTAGATGCCTTGTAATTGATGAGTTATCATGCTTGAGCATTTAGTGAATTGGTTTGCATGGATTTGAGCTAAATGAGTTGTTTAGATTCTGTCCATTGCATTTCTTAAAACATTGAGATCAGAATTGGTGAGTTATCAATGTCTGATCCTAGTGTGTGGTCTGATTCTTGCTGGAGTTTGAGTGATGTTTCAGGTACACAAGAGGTGCTAGCTGTCCATCATCAAACCGAGACAAAGAAGAAGGCTTTGCCCACGTGTTCAGAGCCTACACATGATGTATATTCCTGGTTGATCCAGAGCCTACACATGATGTATATTCCTGACCATAGAGATATATCTTGTTTGGAGAACCGGTTGACTTAAGCGCAGGTTGTTCTGTTGTTGTGCTCCTGGTTCAAAGAGACAAGCAAGGAAGTGTTGGATTTTCACCAGAGTATAAGGATCTGGGTTTGTGTGTGATGAACAAGCCTTTAAGGCAAGGATGAACTAGAAATGATGAAGAGAAAGGGTTCTGGTTTACTTGTGTGAACTTGAATCAGAATCAGAGTTTAGGAGAGACTAAGAGAGATTAAGGGACTAAGAAAGGGGAAGATTTGAGAGGGATTCGATCCAAGAACACTACAAGCTATATTATGAAGTGGAGAGGGGTTTTTCCCCCTTACTCCCTTTTTATGATTACATTTCGACCAGAAAGACATTATATAGAGAGAGATGGATACATTAGGGTTTACAAAATAATCAACAAAGCATGTGGAGTCAAAGGGAAGAGGCTCCTCGGTTTGAATTGTGTGGACAGAGCTCTCCACACGTTTTGGGACAGCCTGGAACCAGAGGAGCTCGCCTAAGGGAAGCTTGGCTGAGAATGAGCCAGCAAGGTCACTGAACCTATCCAGAGATCTGTCTAGGTTCATGAACCTTCCTTTGGTGAATGGATAACCTTTTGGATAAGGTTCTTCCTTTCTGGAAAGTGATCTCTTCCTTTTGGCAGATGGTATATTCCCAGCATCTTTTCACTCGCCCTACAATCCGTACAATCCGTACAATCTGTACACCTCATCCTCAACTAGACCATTTGATCCCTTCTTCTAACCAAAGCTTCCCAAGGTCCTTCTTGATCATCCTCAATGTGTTCTAGAGCCTCTTGTGCACATATCAGCTTCCACCAGCCTTCTCCATTTTTGTTGCACAAGATCTCTTCACACCATCTATCTCCTTTGCCTCCATCTCATCTCTCTCTTGTTCATTTATATCTCTTCAAGTTAACACTCCCCCTCAAGCTTGACTCTAGTGATCCTAAGTCAAGCTTGGAACCTTGTAGTCACTCCTCATTAAAAACCTTATGAGAGAAAACCCTCCTTAGAGATAAAACCCTCATAAGGAAAAGAGTAAGTTCCTTCAACGTCTAGGGTTTGACCAATGCCTTCTTTGTGTCTCAACCAGTGTGGTGGACACAAAGAACTCTGGATCATGGCCCTCATTGTGGTGTAAGCTAATCCGACTTGGATTGCTCACCATTAACACTTCTTGAGCTCATCTAGCTCACTCCATACTGATCTTGGTCTCTCCCCCTTTCACCCAACTTCTTGTTGGGTTAAGTGCTCAGATTACCGGATACAACCTCCATTGAGTACCATCTTCATTCTCAGCCTTGGTTGCTTCTTCTTCTTGAGTAACCACCAAGGACTCCATCTTCACAGATCATTGAAGCTTCTCAATACTCCCCTCAAGCTTGACCATGTGGAACAAGTCAAGCTTGGAAGGATTGCTTCATGATCTTGATCAATACACCACTGCCCACTCCTTTCTGATCTCGCCACCTTGAATGGAATGCTGTAAGATACCTCAGCTAACTCTTCAACCACCTCACTTCAGAAGCCGCATTGTAGAGTCACCTTCTTCTTCACACAACCAAGAGTTCTCTGACCACTCTCTTGTCTAGACTCGCCAATGTCTAAACCCGGATGGCTCGATCTTCAATTCTTGGTGCAATGGTGAGGAGGAACCAGGTCTTGAACTTAGATCATCAGGTAGCTCACTCCATACTGATCTTGGTCTCTCCCCCTTTCACCCAACTTCTTGTTGGGTTAAGTGCTCAGATTACCAGATACAACCTCCATTGAGTACCATCTTCATTCTCAGCCTTGGTTCCTTCTTCTTCTTGAGTAACCACCAAGGACTCCATCTTCACAGATCATGGAAGCTTCTCAATACTCCCCCTCAAGCTTGAACATGTGGAACAAGTCAAGCTTGGAAGGATTGCTTCATGATCTTGATCAATACACCACTGCCCACTCCTTTCTGATCTCGCCATCTTGAATGGAATGCTGGAAGATACCTCAGCTAACTCTTCAACCACCTCACTTCAGAATCCGCATTGTAGAGTCACCTTCTTCTTCACACAGCCAAGAGTGCTCTGACCACTCTCTTGTCTAGACTCGCCAATGTCTAAAACCGGATGGCTCCATCTTCTATTCCTGGTGCAATGGTGAGGAGGAACCAGGTATTGAACTTAGATCATCAGGTAGCTCACTCCATACTGATCTTGGTCTCTCCCCCTTTCACCAAACTTCTTGTTGGGTTAAGTGCTCAGATTACCAGATACAACCTCCATTGAGTACCATCTTTTTTCTCAGCCTTGGTTGCTTCTTCTTCTTGAGTAACCACCAAGGACTCCATCTTCACAGATCATTGAATCTTCTCAATACTCCCCCTCAAGCTTGACCATGTGGAACAAGTCAATCTTGGAAGGATTGCTTTATGATCTTGATCAATACACCACTGCTCACTCCTTTCTGATCTCGCCACCTTGAATGGAATGCTGGAAGATACCTCAGCTAACTCTTCAACCACCTCACTTCAGAAGCCGCATTGTAGAGTCACCTTCTTCTTCACACAGCCAAGAGTGATCTGAGCACTCTCTTGTCTAGACTCGCCAATGTGTAAACCCGGATGGCTCCATCTTCTATTCCTGGTGCAATGGTGAGGCGGAACCAAGTCTTGAACTTAGATCATCAGGTAGCTCACTCAAGTCCCCACCTCAAGCTTGAATTGAGTCTAGGTTCAAGCTTGAAAGTGAGCCTGAATGAGCATCCAAACCAGGAGCACACCACCCCAACAGCTGCGCTTAAACCACTGGTCCACCTCCATGTCTTCAGCTTCAAGTACCCATGGATCACCGGCCTTCCTCATGACTTTGGTGGTGACCTTCTTATTCTTGTGTGCCTTGAACCAGGAGCTCAACAACCTTCATGGTCTGCACTTCTTATAACCGGCTACTACACCAAGAACCTTCCCATTGCTCCACACAATGGACCAAGCCTTCCTCTTGTTCCGGATTGATGCTGAACAAGTGACACTCCTTGTGCATCCTGAAACAATACTCAAACTCCAAACAAGATAAGACACACTTGCATTGGGATCAAACCTTGACCAATCATCAAGTTTGATCACCAATGTCACAAGCTTTGCACTTAGACAACATCTCATTATCATTGAGATCCATCTAATGCAAGCTTACCACTCTCTAAATGCTATCACAAAGCACTTAGGCAACCATTCCCTGCCTTAAACGACCCTTAGACATCAGTCTAGGTGTCTCAACGTTAAGGCAGCCACAATGCCAAGAGTATGCAACAGCCTTAACCTATTTACTTTATGAATGCAATCCGGATTAGATACAACTATCTATCATCCTAGCAAGACATTCATAAGAACAGAGACTAAGCAGCAATGCCATTTCCAAATACCATACACAAATGATTCACTTTAAATCAGTTTCTATTCATGTATGCAAGCAGATTCAGAACATGCTATCTAATATCATGTCAAGCAACATTTAGAACTGGAGTAAGCACTTTAAACACTCAACCATTCAAAACGAGTCATCTAAACATCCTGGGATAGATCCTAAACAATCATATTTAGCAATATTAACACATCCTCAGGTCTCGAACACATCACACAACACATTCAGTTAATAAAGGATCAAGCTTTATAACAAGGGACAGTATGTTCTTACAAACAAGGAACTAGTGTTAGTTCCTTGAACACCTTTGATTCATGGCAAGATCAGGGGCTATTGGTTGCGCCTCCAACACCTCCTTCCTCCATGGACCTTCCCTTGGACTCTCCATGCCTAAAGTCCCCACCTTTCTTCATACCTTGCTCGCCCCCACCAGTAATAAGGTGAAAGCTTTCACCTTTCTTCCTGGTTTTTGAATAAGAACCCGCCAAGACTTGATTTGATGAAGAGGGTAGCTAATCCAATTCATAACTCCTGGATCTAAGGCTCTCCTTTCTTCTCGACGGTATGAGAGAGTATGAGACTTCAAGAACAACTTTTGGGCTTTCCGGATGAACACCATCTTGTAGAGGTTGAACAGGCTGGAAAGGAAGCATCTTTCTGGGTTTTGATGGCATGAGAGAAAGCTTTGATCTTTGCGGAAGCTAGACACCAAGTTCTGATGAACTTGGCTCTGATACCATGTTGGATTTTCACCAGAGTATAAGGATCTGGGTTTGTGTGTGATGAACAAGCCTTTAAGGCAAGGATGAACTCGAAATGATGAAGGGAAAGGGTTCTGGTTTACTTGTGTGAACTTGAATCAGAATCATAGATTAGGAGAGACTAAGAGAGATTAAGGAACTAAGAAAGGGGAAGATTTGAGAGGGATTCGATCCAAGAACACTACAAGCTTTATTATGAAGTGGAGAGGGGTTTTCCCCCTTACTCCCTTTTTATGATTACATTTCGACCAGAGAGACATTATATAGAGAGAGATGGATACATTAGGGTTTAGAAAATAATCAACAAAGCATGTGGAGTGAAAGGGAAGAGCCTCCTCCGTTTGAATTGTGTGGACAGAGCTTTCCACACATTTTGGGACAGCATGGAACCAAAGGAGCTCGCCTAAGGGAAGCTTGGCTGAGAATGAGCCAGCAAGGTCACTGAACCTATCCAGAGATATGTCTAGATTCATGACCCTTCCTTTGGTGAGTGGATAACCTTTTGGATAAGATTCTTCCTTTTTGGAATGTGATCTGCTCTTCCTTTTGGCAGATGGTATATTCCCAGCATCTTTTCACTCGCCCTAAACCTTCCCTTGGATCCCAAGTATTTGCTCACCATAATAAACCTTCTTGAAGCTTGGTTCACAAGTCTTGTGCTTTCTTAGGGTTGTAAGGCCACATATCATCAAGCTGGTCCGTACAGATTTCACCCTAAGTTTGCACAAGACATAAAACTTCTTTTATGTTCAAATGGTCGAGGATATATGATTTGGGTTGAGTCTTGTCCGTACGGATCCGTACAGGCCGTACAATCCGTAAACCTCATCCTCAACTCGACCATTTGATCCCTTCTTCTCACCAAAGCTTCCCAAGGTCCTTCTTATTCATTCTCAATGTGTTCTAGAGCCTCTTGTGCACATATCAGCTTCCCACAGCCTTCGCCATTCTTGTTGCACAAGATCTCTTCACACCATTTATCTCCTTTGCCTCTATCTCATCTCTCTCTTGTTCATTTGTATCTCTTGAAGTTAACAGGAAGACTGGTTGTTTAAGGTAGTGAGGCAGAAATCAAGGGTGGATCAGTTGGCTTAAGGGCAGGTGTTGGTACTGTTGTGCTCCTGGCTCAAGTTCAGTGTTGCTCACTTCCAAGCTTGGTCCTTCACTTATACTCTCTGGATCAAGCTTGAGTAGGGGTAATGGTGAGCAATCCTGAAGTTCCAAGTCGTCCATTGCCTCACCTCAGATCAGAAGGAGGGTTAAAGTGTCCAAAAGACACTCCTCATTATTTTCATTTCACCAAATGCAACGGGAGTAACCATTTCATTCTTTGAGTTAAAGTTTGATTAGTTTATGCCTTGAGAATTGATGCAAGTGTTTATTCATTATGTTGTAGGTACTTGGATCTCTCTGTAGCAGAAGCTTGTGGTCCCTAAGTTCTTTCAATATGGCGAGTAGTCAGAAGAGAGGGGGAGACACAACTGCCCTTAAGAAGAGTTCCAAGATGATGGTGTGTGCAAGTGGTGGAATTCACGCTTGCACCAAAAGTTAGGCCATGATCCAAAGCCTAAGGACTCCACCATGAATTATCTGAAGTTCCTTAGGCTCACTGGCCAATCCCCAGGCCTTGTTGAACTCTACTCTTTTCCTTAGTTGGTTTTGTCCCAAATGGGTTTTCTGGCTAAGGTTTTAAATGAGGGAGCTTCTTCAAGGTTCCAAGCTTTTCCAAGGATCTCCTATGGTCAAGATTGAGGGGGAGTGTTGGAATGAAGAAGGAAGAGGCATTGCTGCTTGTGCAAAGATAGTGCAAAACAAGATAAAGCACAGAGATTATCACTTCGTGCAAAGTCCGGGTCAACCAAAATCTGCCTAATGAAGACTTGTGAAAAGTGCGGTCGGATCACTGCGTGCAAATTCCGGGTCAAAATAATGAAAATGCAAATGTTGTGCAAACAATTATCAAGATCAAGAAGAATGAAGTGCAAAACCCGGAACATTTCTTGTTCAACCAGAAAGCCGGTTTTGTATCAAATGGCCTTTGGAGGACAATGAAACCTTTTGAATTTGAATTCAAGCAAGTCACATGCCTGGTACAAAGAGCTGTTGGGTCAGATCACTATCACCTAGCTGACCACGTCATTATCCTCTTCTCTCCTTTTTTTTATCTCTTTAATAATTGTTTAATGCTTAGCTTTGGCTATTTAAAGCCCTTTGTTGTAACTGAATTTTCTTATGCAAGAATTAAGTTTCTTCATCACTATTTTGGTTACTTATTCTCTCTAATCTCTACTCTCTCATACACGAATTTTCACTCTCATACACTCAGAAATCTCACTCACCAAAACTCTCTCAGCCACACTTAATCTTTGCTGCTCAATCTCTTTGTTTCTCAACATTTCTCATTGGTTCTCTTGACCAGACACTTTATTCTCATAATTCTCACCATATTCTCTCTATTCTCACATGGTATCAGAGCCTAGTGTTGGAATTCATTAGTGTTTGTCTCATGTAAAGAGTGATTCATTCAACTTGTGACTGAATCCCCTTCAACCATACAACAAGAACTCACCATTCAAGATCAGAGACAACCAACTTGTGGTTGAATCCTCATACACATCTTACTAAATAAACAAGAATCCTAGACAGTAAACTGGTTATATGAAGCAGAAACTCTCTAGTATGAATCTATCCTTTTGAAGTAACACAACACTTTGAGTTTGTGTACCTAATATGAAGAGGATTTAGAATCAGTAATCTAGAGTTTAAGAAGTAGAAAAAGAAGAGTTTAGAGTGAGTTTTACAAGTATTAGGCTCCCTTAAGAATATAGAGTTAAGGCAGCCTCTAAACCATAATGCTTAACTCCTTATATTGTGAATATTGTTTAGACACAAGAAAGAGAGAGAGACACACGAATTTAGAGAGAGAAACTTGTATTGATTCAGGTTTAAATTTTACAAGTGATGGAGAAGCCTTTATGTAGGCAATACACATGATTAAACAATTACTAAAACATAAAAACATACACAAATAATTCTGTAGAGAATGAGAGGAGGCCAAAGGGGATACAACCAAGGTCTGGCTCGTCCAGGAAGAGAAGAAAGGGACAGGAGGCAAGGTGTGGTCTCCATGGTGATAGTGACAGGTCTGCTACAACTCCTTATGCACCAATGTGACTTTTCTCTGCCTAATTCAAACCAGATCCTTCCTTTTGAATTCAAACTGAGTATCCTTAGGTTTCTGGAGGTTATCAACGTCCCTTAATCCTTCCCACTCGTTTCTTTCCTTGCAAGGTAAGTTAGGTCAAGATGTTGCTTCTGAAGCAAGTCTGTACGGACAGAACCAAATTGGCTTCTCTTGATGAACTCTCTTTCAATAATGAACCAGCTTCTTATTTTGGTCATTTTTTCTTTATTTTAACACTCCTCCTCAAGCTTGACCATAGGAGATCCTTGGGCAAGCTTGGAACTGAGAGTACTTGCCTCATTAAAAACCTAAGTATGGAAAACCTCTTAGGATAAAACCATACTTAGGGAAAAAGAGTGCAACCACCCTCAGCCTAGGGATTGACCAGTGGGTTTATGAGTCTTATGATCAAGTTTTGGGACTCATAAACCCTGGATCATGGCCTTATTTCAATAGCAAGCAGGCACCAATGCCTTCCTTGTTTCACACTCAATACTGCTTGGAACTCTGCATGTGGCTGGTTCTTTGTCTCCCCCTTTCTTCTGACATCATGCCGTCATCAAAGGGTTTGATCCACGACCAGACTCTTATCATGAGCTCCAAGTACGTTGCATAAGAAGGTAGACACTGACTTCTCATATTAACACCCCTCCTCAAGCTTGACCTGATAATGAGAGTATGTGGTCAAGCTTGGAAGATGAGAGCCAGTGATGATCACCAATGCCCTGAGAACACAACCCTATTGGCTTGAATTGTCTCTTGAGTGTACTTCCTGTCCACCCTCTTGGCATCAGGTAATTCACTTTTTAGCACTCTCTCCACTGCTCCATTCATCCTCTCAACCATCTTGGGAGTTACGGACACAATCAGTGTCCAAAGTGTTGATGGGCAGTTGGCAATCTCCATGGTCAGGAATATACATCATATGTAGGCTCTGATCAACATGGGCAGCCTGTCAAAAAACACTAAGGCAGGCATCAGTAGACAACAAGAGATCAGATCATGGGTTTTCACCAAGTCTGATCTTTAAAACGCATTTCATACAAGTACATCAAGCAATGGAAAAATATCTTCATGCTTCTATCCCAGAAACACTCTCTGAATCCTAATCATCAAGACAAAGCATTCATGAAACAAGAAAATTAATTTTCCTAAGGACAGAGGCAAGATTATTCTTTCAAGACAACTTAACTTTAAGACAGTTTAGAAAAAACCTTAGGCAGAATCTAAACAAGATTGTGAGAATAGCGATTTAAGTAACCAGAGAGTATAAGTAACCAGAGAATAGGTAGAGAGTAGAGAATGATGTAACCAGAGTATTAGTAGCCAGAGAATGGGAGAATGATGGAGAATAAGTAACCTGGAGAATCATAGAATGAGAGAATAGACAATAGAAAAACAGAGTTTGCTCAAGGCTTCTAATGGACAGAGTTTTGCTTTGTTTTCTTGAGTTTTGCGGAAGCGTAAACACCAGGAGCATCCTATACTCATCAAGAGTTTGGTGCTTTATTATCTGAAACATAATGGACCATTGAACAATTAATTTGCTCACTGATCTTAGACATGTGCCACTGGAATAACACATGAAATGATGTTTTCCAGGGCTTGCAACAAAAGAAACAACAGAAAAATACATAGACAAGTGTTTTCTGTGGCTTAGACAACAATGAAACCAGTGGATCAAAACAGTTTGCCGACTGCTAAAAGAGATGCTCCATTAAAAGAGAGCTATTATCCACTGGATAAAGCAGAGTGTGGAGCATTTTTGAAATCTTCCTCTTCCTCAAGCTTGATTCTAGACACTAACAAGTGCAGACCAAGCTAACACAACATTGAAGTGGGAGAGAATAGATTTATTTTTTTAATAAAAAGAAAAGAGACGATAGGTGAGTTTTATTCCAAAGAAGAGCAACAAAGCTTTGATACCATGTTGGAATTCATGAGTGTTTGTCTCATGTAAGGAGTGATTCATTCAACTTGTGACTGAATCCCCTTCAACAATACAACAGGAACTCACCATTCACGATCAGAGACAACCAACTTGTGGTTGAATCCTCATACACAGCTTACTATATAACCAAGAATCCTAGACAGTAAACTGGTTATATGAAGCAGAAACTCTCTAGTATGAATCTATCCTTCTGAATTAACACAACACTTTGAGTTTTTGTACCTCAGATGAAGAGGATTTAGAACCAGTAATGTAGAGTTTAAGAAGTAGAAAAAGAAGAGTTTAAAGTGAGTTTTACAAGTATTAGGCTGCCTTAAGAATATAGAGTTAAGGCAGCCTCTAAACCATAATGCTTAACTCCTTATATTGTGAATATTGTTTAGACACATGAAAGAGAGAGAGAGAGACACGAATTTAGAGAGAGAAACATGTATTGATTCAGGTGTAAATGTTACAAGTGATGGAGAAGCCTTTATATAGGCAATACACATGATTAAACAATTACTAAAACATAAAAACATAAACAAATAATTCTGTAGAGAATGAGAAGAGGCAAAAGGGGATACAACCAAGGTCTGGCTCGTCCAGGAAGAGAAGAAAGGGACGTGAGGCAAGGTGTGGTCTCCATGGTGATAGTGACAGGTCTGCTACAACTACTTATGCACCCATGTGACTTTTCTCTGCCTAATTAAAACCAGATCCTTCCTTTTGAATTCAAACTGAGCATCCTTAAGTTTCTGGAGGTTATCAACGTCCCTTAAGCCTTCCCACTCGTTTCTTGTCTGGCAAGGTAAGTTAGGGCAAGATGTTGCTTGTGAAGCAAGTCTGTACGGACATAACCAAATTGGCTTCTCTTGATGAACTCTCTTTCAATAATGAACCAGCTTCTTCTTTTGGTCATTTCTTTCTTTATTTTAACACTCCCCCTCAAGCTTGACCATAGGAGATCCTTGGGCAAGCTTGGAACTGAGAGTACTTGCCTCTTTAAAAACCTAAGTATGGAAAACCTCTTAGGATAAAACCATACTTAGGGAAAAAGAGTGCAACCACCTTCAGCCTAGGGATTGGCCAGTGGGTTTATGAGTCTTATGATCAAGTTTTGGGACTCATAAACCCTGGATCATGGCCTTATTTCAATAGCAAGCAGGCACCAATGCCTTCCTTGTTTCACATTCAAAACTGCTTGGAACTCTCCATGTGGCTGGTTCTTTGTCTCCCCCTTTCTTCTGACATCCTGCCGTCATCAAAGGGTTTGATCCACGACCAGACTCTTCTCATGATATCCATGTACTTTGCACAAGAAGATAGACACTGACTTCTCAAATTAACACCCCTCCTCAATCTTGACTTGATAATGAGAGTATGTGGTCAAGCTTGGAATATGAGAGCCAGTGATGATCACCAACGCCCTGAGACCACAACCCTATTGGCTTGAATTGTGGTGTTTTCTCTTGAGTGTACTTCCTGTCCACCCTCTTGGCATCAGGTAAGTCACTTTTTAGCACTCTCTCCACTGCTCCATTCATCCTCTCAACCATCTTGGGAGTTAATGGACACAATCAGTGTCCAAAGTGTTGATGGGCAGTGGGCAATCTCCATGGTCAGGAATATACATCATATGTAGGCTCTGATCAACATGGGCAGCCTGTCAAAAAATACTAAGGCAGGCATCAGTAGAGAACAAGAGATCAGATCATGGGTTTTCACCAAGTCTGATCTTTAAAACACATTTCATACAAGTACATCAAGCAATGGAAAAATATCTTCATGCTTCTATCCCAGCAACACTCTCTGAATCCTAATCATCAAGACTAAGCATTCAGGAAACAAGAAAATTAATTTTCCTAAGGACAGAGGCAAGACTATTCTTTCAAGACAACTTAACTTCAAGACAGTTTAAAAAAAACCTTAGGCGGATTCTAAACAAGATTGTGAGAATAGCGATTTAAGTAACCAGGGAGTATAAGTAACCAGAGAATAAGTAGAGAGTAGAGAATGATGTAACCAGAGTATTAGTAGCCAGAGAATGGGAGAATGATGGAGAATAAGTAACCTGGAGAATCATAGAATGAGAGAATAGAGAATAGAAAAACAGAGTTTGCTCAAGAGTTCTAATGGACAGAGTTTTGCTCTGTTTTCTTGAGTTTTGCGGAAGCATAAACAGCCAGGAGCATCCTATACTCATCAAGAGTTTGGTGCTTCATTATCTGAAACACAATTGACCATTGAACAATTAATTTGCTCACTGATCTTAGACATGTGCCACTGGAATAACTCATGAAATGATGTTTTCCAGGGCTTGCAACAAAAGAACCAACAGAAAAATACATAGACAAGTGTTTTCTGTGGCTTAGACAACAATGAAACCAGTGAATCAAAACAGTTTGCCCACTGCTAAAAGAGATGCTCCATTAAAAGAGAGCTATTATCCACTGGATAAAGCAGAGTGTGGAGCATTTTTGAAATCTTCCTCTTCCTCAAGCCTGATTCTAGACACTAACAAGTGCAGGCCAAGCTAACACAACATTAAAGTGGGAGAGAATAGATTTTTTTTTTTAATAAAAAGAAAAGAGACTATAGGTGAGTTTTATTCCAAAGAAGAGCAACAAAGCTCTGATACCATGTTGGAATTCATGAGTGATTGTCTCATGTAAGGAGTGATTCATTCAACTTGTGACTGAATCCCCTTCAACCATACAACAGGAACTCACCATTCAAGATCAGAGACAACCAACTTGTGGTTGAATCCTCATACACAGTTTACTATATAACCAAGAATCCTAGACAGTAAACTGGTTATATGAAGCAGAAACTCTCTAGTATGAATTTATCCTTCTGAAGTAAAAAAACACTTTGAGTTTATGTACCTAAGATGAAGAGGATTTAGAACCAGTAATCTAGAGTTTAAGAAGTTGAAAAAGAAGAGTTTAGGGTGAGTTTTACAAGTATTAGGCTGCCTTAAGAATATAGAGTTAAGGCAGCCTCTATACCATACTGCTTAACTCCTTATATTGTGAATATTGTTTAGACACAAGAAAGAGAGAGAGACACACGAATTTAGAGAGAGAAACTTGTATTGATTCAGGTTTAAATGTTACATGTGACCACATACTCTCATTATCAGGTCAAGATTGAGGAGGGGTGTTAATATGAGAAGTCAGTGTCTATCTTCTTGTGCAAAGTACTTGGAGCTCATGAGAAGAGTATGGTCGTGGATCAAACCCTTTGATGATGGCAGGATGCCAGAAGAAAGGGGGGAGACAAAGAACCAGCCACATGGAGAGTTCCAAGCAGTTTTGTGTGTTAAGCAAGGAAGACATTGGTGGCTGCTTTCCATTGAAGTAAGGCCATGATCCAGGGTTTATGAGTCCCTAAAATTGATCATAAGACTCATAAACCCACTGGCCAATCCCTAGGCTGAGGGTGGTTGCACTCTTTTTCCCTATGTATGGTTGCATCCGAAGAGTTTTTCCATACTTAGGTTTTTAATGAGGCAAGTACTCTCAGTTTTGAGCAAAACTGCTTGGAACTCTCCATGTGGCTGGTTCTTTGTCTCCCCCTTTCTTCTGACATCCTGCTATCATCAAAGGGTTTGATCCACGTCCGTACTCTTCTCAGGAGCTCCAAGTACCTGATTCAAACAATGCACACACACTTCCATTGATTCTCAAGGGGAAAACCTATTCAAACAAGGGGAAAACCTATTCAAACCTATTCAAATATGGTTTCTAACCAAGTTATAATCCCCATAGCCATAGGAAGATATGGAGATGAGGTCTTTTGTGATGTCTTACCTATGGAAGCTGGTAAAATACTACTTGGGAGGCCTTGGCAATCTGATCGCCGAGTCATCCATGATGGTTTCACCAACAAGCATTCCTTTGAGTTCAAGGGCCACAAGACTGTCCTGGTCCCTTTGACACCTAAGGAAGTTCAGCATGATCAGATTCAACTCCAAAAGAAGAAGGAGATTGATCTCAAACCGACTGGAACTAAGCACCCAAACTTCTATGCAAACATGGGTGATATCAAAAGAACTCTCTACACTAAACAACTAGCTATCTTACTTGTGTTTAAAGAAAATCTTTTGAACTTAACAGATTCTACACCGGTGTATCCGAGTGAAACGGTTTCTCTTTTGCAGGAGTTTCAAGATGTATTTTCAAAGGACAATCCCATTGGTTTACCTCCCTTGCGTGGGATTGATCATCAGATAGACTTTGTTCCAGGATCTACACTACCAAATCGGCCAGCTTACAGAACCAATCCGGTTGAGACAAAGGAGTTGCAAAGACAAGTAGAGGAACTCATGGAGAAGGGCTATATCCGAGAGAGTTTGAGTCCATGTGATGTGCCAGTGTTCCTTGTGCCTAAGAAGGATGGCTTTGTTGTGAGTGCAGATGGAGTTAAGGTGGACGAGGAGAAGGTTAAGGCCATCAAGGACTGGCCAAGCCCAACCACAGTAGGAGAAGTGAGAAGTTTCCATGGGCTTGTTGGTTTTGACAGGCGCTTTGTGAAGGACTTTGGCACCATTGCAGCTCCATTGACTGAAGTAATCAAGAAGGATGTAGGATTCAAATGGGGAGAAGCTCAAGAAGCCGCATTCCAAAACCTTAAAGAGAAGCTTACTCAATGACCTCTCTTAATGCTTCCTGACTTTACTAAAACCTTTGAAATAGAATGTGATGCCTCAGGGATTGTAATTGGTGCTGTATTGATGCAGGATAGGAAACCCATCGCCTACTTTAGTGAGAAGCTTGGAGGAGCCACTCTCAACTATGCCACTTATGACAAAGAACTCTATGCCTTGGTGAGGGCCTTGCAAACATGGCAACATTACTTGTGGCCCAAGGAGTTTGTCATCCACATTGATCATGAGTCCCTAAAGTACCTCAAAGGGCAGAGTAAACTTAGTAAGAGACACGCAAGATGGGTTGAGTTCATTGAGACATTCCTGTACGTGATCAAATACAAACAAGGTAAGGAGAACATAGTTGCTCGGAGGTATGTTCTCTTGACCACTCTTGATGCTAAGCTACTAGGTTTTGAGCAGATTAAAGATATGTATGATACTGACCTTGATTTTAAAGAAGCTTATGTGTCTTGTGAGAAGTTTGCTGCAGGACACTACTTTAGGCAAGATGGATTCTTGTTTTATGATAACAGATTGTGTGTGCCTAATTGTTCTCTACGAGATCTATTTGTTAGGGAATCCCATGGGGCAGTCTAATGGGACATTTTAGGATTGCCAAGACCCTTAAAGTTTTGCAGGATCACTTCTATTGGCCACACATGAAAAGAGATGTTGAGAGAATCTGTGGAAGGTGTGCTACTTGCAAGCATGCTAAGTCCCATGTCCAATCTCAGGGTTTGTACACTCCTTTACCAATTCCACACCATCCTTGGAATGACATATCCATGGATTTCATTGTTGGATTGCCTAGGACTAGAACCAGAAAGGACTCCATATCTGTTGTTGTTGATAGGTTCTCTAAAATGGCACATTTCATAGCTTGTCATAAGACTGATGATGCATTGCATGTTGCTAACTTGTTCTTTAAAGAGGTTGTTCGTTTACATGGCATTCCTAGGACTATAGTTTCTGATAGGGATACTAAGTTTCTTAGTTACTTTTGGAAGACTCTTTGGTCTAAGCTAGGCACCAAGCTGTTGTTTTCTACTACATGTTATCCAAAAACTGATGGACAAACTGAGGTAGTTAATAAGACTCTAGGAACACTCCTGCTTGCATTCATCAAAAAGAACTTCAAAACTTGTGAAGATTACTTACCTCATTGTGAATTTGCTTACAATCATGCCATGCATTCTGCTTCTAAGTATTCTCCTTTTGAAATTGTTTATGGGTTCAATCCCACCACTCCTTTGGATCTAATGCCATTACCTGAGTGTGAAAGGGTTAGTTTAAACGGTAAGAAGAAAGCTGAGATGGTTCAGCAAATCCACAAGAAGGCCAGACAAAACATTGAACATAAAACGAAGTACTATGAGAAGCAAGTCAACAAGAGAAGGCGTGTGCAACTCTTTGATGTTGGTGACAAGGTTTGGCTACACCTTAGGAAAGAGAGGTTCCCCAGCGAGAGGAAGTCCAAGCTGATGCCAAGAGTTGATGGACCCTTTGAGATCATCCACAAGATCAATGACAATGCCTATAAACTTGATCTCCAAGGTAAGTATGATGTGTCTAATAGCTTCAATGTTACCGACTTGGTTCCTTTTGTTGATGATGAACCAGATTTGAGGACAAAACTTTTCAAGAGGGAGGGGATGATGTTATCATGGACCAGCTTACCAAAGAGGGTAAAGAGATCTTAGACGAGCCACATGATGTCACAATGCACCAGCAGCCTAGTGATGATGCTTTGACCATTCCAGAAGGTCCCATGACCCGTTCCCGAGCCAAGAAACTCAAAGAGACTGTTGTAGGATTACTCACTTCACATCCACAACAAGAAGAAATTCTTTGGCAAGGTTTGATGGTCCGAGATATCTTGATCACCATTCAAGCTATCTCTACATCAAGCTGAGCTAGTGTTTAGGCAAGACAGTTGGTGTGTGCTCTTTTCCTTTCTTTTGGTTTTGTCCCACGAGGTTTTCTGGAGGAAGGTTTTTAACGAGGCCACGACTTGTCTTACAAATCACCTAGGCCCTATCTCGGCCCAAGACTACTAGAAGACTATCCATTTTATCTTATGTATTTTTAAGACTATAGTTTTATGTTATATTTTCGAAACCCTAGAGCTTGTTCTATGGTTTCTTTTATTTAAGGGTTTCCGCAAACCCTATTGTACTCAAGCAGTCTTTTATCAAAAACCCTATTTCTCTCTCTCTCTCTAGTTGGCGAGTTGAGGTGTTTATGGTGTGTAATATCCAGAGTCTAAGGGTGCCTAAGTTGGTGTGTCATATCCGATTTAGTCATCTAGGAGTATCAATAGATCATCCATCCCTCTTGTGTTACCATTCAATCCACAAACCTTGAAGAACTTGAGTCTCTGATTCGTTCCTGCAAGGATTTATCCTCCCATCAACCAAAGAAGCATCCTAGGAGTGTGTCACTTCTTGAGCTCATCTAGCTCATCTCATACTGATCTTGGTCTCTCCCCCTTTCACCCAACCTATTGTTGGGTTAAGTGCTCGGATTACGAAGATACAAACTCCATTCCGTACCATCTTCTTTCTCAGACTTGGTTGCTTCTTGTTATTGAATAACCACCAAGGACTCCATCTTCACAGATCATTGAAGCTTCTCAATACTCTCCCTCAAGCTTGACCATGTGGAACAAGTGAAGCTTGGAAGGATTGCTTCATGATCTTGGACTACAAACCATTACACCCTCACTTCTGATTCTGTTATCTTCATGGAATGCTAGTGTCTTCATCAGCTCTCCACAACCACCTCAAACCCTGAAGCCGCATTACTAGAGTAACCTTCTTCATGACACAGCCAAGACTGTTCTGAACAGCCTCTTGTCTAGACACGCCACTGCCTAAAATCGGATAGATTCATCTTCATTCTCTTGTAATGGTATGGAGGAAACAGGTCTTGAACTTAGATCAAGAGGTAGCTCACTCAAGTCCCCACCTCAAGATTGAATTGAGTCTAGGTTCAAGCTTGAAAGTGAGCCTGAATAAGCATCCAAACCAGGAGCACACCACCCCAACAGCTGTGCTTAAATTACTGGTCCACCTCCATGTCTTCAGCTCCAAGTACCCATGGATCACCGGCCTTCCTCATGAATTTGGTGGTGACCTTCTTCTTCTTGTGTGCCTTGAACCAGGAGCTCAACAACCTTCATGGCCTGCGCTTCTTATAACCGGCTCCTACCCCAAGAACCTTCCCATTGCTCCACACAATGGACCAAGTCTTCCTCTTGTCTTGGATAGGTACTGAACAAAGCACACTTCTTGTGAACCTGAAACAATACTCAAACTCCAAACAAGATAAGACACATTTGCATTGGGATCAAACCTTGACTAATCATCAAGTATGATCACCAATTTCACAAGCTTTTCACTTAGACAGTATCTCATTGTCATTAAGATCCATCTAATGCAAGCTAACCATTTTCTAACTGCTATGGAAGAACTGATCAGGAACTATCACAAGCAATTAGGCACATAACTCCTGCCTTAAATGATTCTTAGACATTAGTCTAGACATCTCAACCTGAAGGCAGTAACCATGACAACAATATGCAAAAGCCTTAACCTATCATATTCATGAGAGCAAGCCGGATTAGAGACAACAATCTATCATCCTAGCAAGACATCCATTTAGAATAGAGACTAAGCAACATTATCATTTCCAAATACCAGACCCAATGCATTACTTTAATTAGTTTCTATTCATGTATTCAAGCAGATTCAGAACAGACTATCTAATACCATGACAAGCATCATTTAGAACTGGAGCAAGCATTTCAACAACTAAAACAACCAAATGAGTCTCTTTCAACACAACCTGGAACAGATTCTAAACTTTTTACATCTAACAATCTTTAAACACATTCTCAGGTCTCAACACAGCAAACACACACATTTTCAGTTCATAAAGTTCATAAAGGATCAAGCTTTAATCAAGGGAAAGAGGTTTCCTTACAATCAAGGAACTAGTGTTAGTTCCTTGAACCTCCTTTGATACATGGATTGGACAATAGCTATTGGTTTCGACCCCAACATCTCCTTCCCCCATGGAAATTCCCCTTCGGCTCTCCATGTCAAAGACCCCACCTTTCTTCATACTTGGGTCGCCTCCATTAGTAACAAGGTGAAAGCTTTCACCTTTCTTCCTGATCTTTTAATAGGAACCCGCCTGGACTGCTTTGATGAAGAGGGAAGCAAGTCCTCTCCAAAATTTCTAGATCCAAGGCTCTTCTTTCTTCTGGACAGGTATGAGAGAGTATGGGTCTTCACGAACACTTTCTTGGCTGCGGATGAACACCTTCTTGTAGAGGTTGAACAAGCTGGAAAGGAAGTGTCTTTTGGGTTTGAATGGACATGAGAGTGAGCTTAGATCTTTGCGGAAGCTAAGAACCAAGTTCTGATGAACCAGGCTCTGATACCATGTTAGATTTTCATAGTATCGACTCGTGTGTGTGAAGAACAAGATGAACAATCCCCTTTGGGGTAAGAGAGAACACGAAATGGTGAAGAGAGTGGATCTGGTTCTACTTAGTGTTTACTTGAACTAGAAACAGAGATTAGGAGAGTTTAGGGAGATTTGATAGATTAAGAAAGGGATAGACTAAGAGAGACTGATTCAAGAACACTAAGCTTTGTTTATAAGAGGAGAGGGGAAATCCCCCTTACTCCCTTAAGTGTTACATATCGCCAACTAGAGTTATAGATAGGCTTTACAGGTTTCTGGACCATAAACCTAAATATAACGGCTGAGATAGGACTTGAAAATGATTGGCTAGGATGGATGGCGAGTTTAATCTGGTCAAGGGAAGGAAGGCATTTGACTGTCTGTCCATAGGCTCCTCTGAATCAGGCTGGTTCTTTGGCCAGATACATAGTCTCCTTGGCTCTTCCTTTCTAGCAAGTGAAAACCAGAACCAGCCTGTCACGCCCCTTATCTTCTTGGTATCTTATTGATTCCACTTTGATTCCTTGGCTCTTCCTTTCCAGCAAGTGACAACCAGAGCCAGCCTGTCACGCCCCTTATCTTCTTTCTTGCACAAGGCATCTTCTTGGTATCTTCTAGATGCCATTTTGATTCCTCTTCATCAGAACCACTTGGTTTAAGTCCCGGACTTTGCACGGACCACCAGGGAGTGTACGGACAGGTTATGGTCCGTACACTTTTGCCCTATTTTCGCACAAAGCCTAAAACACTTCAAATGGTCGAGTATCAAAGTTCTGGGTCGATCTTGGTCCGTACGGATCCGTACAGTTCGTACAAGGCCGTACAGTCCGTACAAGTCCGTACAGGTCCGTACAGAATCCGTACGGGTCACCCTATTTTTGCACACTCGACCATTTGATCCCAAATGGTTCCTAAAGTCCCTCCTGGACTTGTTCTTCACTTTACATTAGCTTGAGGACCCTTATTGAAACCTTTATACACTTCCAAAGCCTTCTTAGACAATCTCCGGAGGTCTTGCCCTATTTTTGCACAAGACCCAAACTTCACCCAAACTCATCGTTTTGCTCCATTTCATCTCTTCAAGTTAACAGAAGAAAGCTTACCATTCCATTATCCTAAGCTTTATAGAAAGCTTGTTGGTAAGTTGATTTACCTTACCATTGCCCGACCTGATATCTGTTTTGCTGTGAACCAGGTGAGCCAACACATGCAAGTTCCAAAGGAACATTATTGGCACATGGTTGAGAGGATCCTAATGTATCTGAATGGATCACCAAACCTTGGAGTCTGGATGGGATGCAATAAGAGAACTAAGGTAGTGGGCTATTGTGATGCGGATTGGGCAGGAGATAAGATGGATAGGAAGTCAACCACTGGATACTGCACTCTCATAGGTGGGAACCTTGTTACTTGGAAGAGCAAGAAGCAGAAGGTGGTCTATTGTTCCAGTGCGAAAGCTGAGTATAAGGCAATGCTGAAGCTTACAAACAAGCTGGTGTGGATCAAAGGCATTTTGAATCATGTGGAGATAGATCAGTCTACACCAATGACTATGCACTATGATAACCAAGCCGCAATTCATATAGCTTCCAACTTAGTCTTCCATGAAAGAACCAAGCATATTGAGGTCGATTGCCACAAGTTGAGACAGATGATTGGGTTAGGAGTGATCTTGCCTTGCCACACAAGGAGTGAGGATCAGTTGGCGTATGTGTTTACAAAGGCTGCTAGACAGAAGACAATGGAGTCCATCCATGTAAGGTTGGGACTCATTGATCTAACCCAACTTAGCTAATCCCATGATATGGGGTCTTTACTCTTTTTCCCTCATCAAGGTTTTATCCCAAAAGGGTTTTCCTTGGTGCGGTTTTTAATGAGGAAGACCTCATAGCCTTCCAAGCTTGACTTGTTCCATATGGTTTTGGGTCGACCTTGTCCGTACAAGGCCGTACCATCCGTACAGGCCGTACAAGGTCGACCAAAAGCACTCGACCAGATTTTACCATCCGGGTAAAACCAAAGTGACCCAAGGTGATTCTTTGGCATGGTAACCTTATCCATCCATTGGAAAGGAAGAAGCTTATCCGCGTGGACAGGCTGGCACAAGGCTGGAAAGGATCAGCATCTTGTCAAAGATGCTGATGCCATTTACTTGGCCAAGAAGCCTCCTTTTCAAATAGACGCGCCCCTGGTCGATCTGAGCCACTTCTTTTCTCCCTTTGCTTTCTGAAAGCCCTTGTAGCTCTCTCTATATATTGTAACCCCTTGAGGATGTAAAAAGCATACAGTTCTCTCTAGTTTTCGATTCTCTACAATGTTCTCCCTAGTCTTCCATATCTCTCTTCTGGTTAAGTCTAAATCAAGTCTCTTCCTTTCCAAATCCGTTCTTAGTCTCTTCCTGTTTACATTTATGCTAAGATATCAAAAGATCTTAAAGGTGAAAAATAGTTACCCGGAGGAGTTAACCTTGACCGTCTACTTTTCTACCTTGGACTGAAGATAAGCGAACCTTATCCAGATGAGAGCTCTTCCTTTGACAGGCTGGATCATGTTGGAAAGTAGAAAGGATCTAGTCAAGATACCAAAGGCATCTTGCAATCGCGGCAAAGTATTCAAAACAAGGCGCGCTCTCTCTTCCTGGTGGAACCACGTCTACACCTTAGTCTCCTTTCCTTTTTGTGACCGTTTACGGATAGGATTAAACCCTAACCCTCCTTCTCTATATATTGTAACTCTTGCCTCATATTAATATCAAGCAATCATTTAAGTCTCTCTTATTTCTCTCTAAGTGTTCTTCATGTTCTTCATACTCGAAATGGTTTCTTAGTAAAGTCTCAACCTTTTAGTCTCTAAATCTCTCAAAGTATCTCTTAAACACTCTTCTACTCGTTTATACTCAGATTTTATTCAGTCTTTCACTATCCATCCTATCTCCAGCCCAATCCGCATCAAAGTATCCAACCACTTTTGTGCTCTCATTGCACCCCATCTAAATGTTAACCTAAAGTGATAAACTATCTCACTAAAGGTTAAATGTGCAAAGCTTGGGAAAAACCTACTTAGAGACTGATCAAGGTCTAAGGAGGGTCCAGAAACTTATGCAGAGCTAGAAAAAGGTTCATGAGGGGTTTACAATGAAGGAAGAAGACTTGGGAGGAGTTTGGAGGCAAATGGTAGATGTGCAAAAATAGGGCGGTCCGTACCGTATGGCCGTACGGACTGTACGTACCGTATGGACGAGGTCAACCCGTGAGACTTTATATTCGACCATTTGGGAACATTTTGGGTTTGTGCAAAAATAGGGCAAAAGTGTACGGACCAAACGCTAAATCTGTACACCCCCATGGCACTACCTTGCATCCGAAGTCATGAAGAAGCTTGAATGAAGAAGAAAGAGTCTCAGATGGTTTAAGAAAGAAGATAGGATCAAATTGGCATCTTGGAAGGCATCTGCGAGATGCTCCTTTCTGTGACCGTTTGTGGATAAGGTTTAGGCCTTTACAGGCTGGAAAGGAAGGGAAGCTTGGACTATGAACCTGGACTGATCATTGGAAAGGTTCAGAGACCTTGGTGGCCGATTCTCATACTAATTACTCCTTGGCGAGCCAGACTGTCCCAAATCGTGTGAAGACCCGGGTCCACTCATTTCAAATCATCCTTTGACTCCACATGCTTGCTCTGATATTTTTGTAAACCCTAGAGTAGCTCCTTATCTATTTATACTCTTGTATTGTCGATGGTAATCAATAAGTTAGAGTTTCTTCTCTCATAGTCTCTTAGTCACTAATACTCTCTATTCTCTAATCTCTGGTTCCTTAGTCTCATAATCTCTCATATACTCTCTTAGTCTCTCAAATCTCTCATGAATCTCTTCATCATTCTCATCAGTCTCTCTCCCATTCTCATCAGTCTCTCTCCCATTCTCATCAAGTCAAATCGCATCATCTCCATCCTTGTTCATCATCACTCAAGCACTTGTTCTCTGAAAACTTTCATGGTATCAGAGCCAGGTTGCTCAGACTCCTGGTGAAACTTTCGTTTCAGTCACAAGCTCAAAAGTTCTCTCCTTTACAGATCCAGTTCATCCGGATCTAAAGACCTCACCTTTGAAGACAAAGAAGACAATTTAGCTTATATCCAACCTCAAGATGGAGTCCTCCAGAGCCATTGTCATTCCGGTCATCCTCAAAGGTCCCAACTACCTTCTCTGGTCACGCCTGGTGAAGACACAGCCCTTGGTTGAAAGGGGTTATGGAGCCATTGCATCTCAGATGCTCCAAACTCCTCCAAAGTTGTCGCCTCTCAAGAGAGTTCATTCAGTGGTGATACTGGTTCTCTTACTAACACAAACCACCCAAGATTATGCACTCTAAGTTGGTAAAGGGGATAAGCCTTGCTGCTATGAAACCGTAGAGCTTCAAAGACAAGGAATATGGATTGAATGGCACACAAAGGTTGCAGAAATTCTTTTGATTCACCGGTGGATCGATTCTCTAGATATTACACACCAAAGAAATCGACAACATGCTGGATATGACACACCAAAAAGGAATGAATAGAGAGATGGATTGAGAGACGCCACAAAGATCTGTGAAAGGATCTATGATAAGTCTAGACCAGCCATGAACATAGATATGACACACCATGAACATGGAGTTCCAAAAATTACAAGACATCACATCTTGAAAGAGAGAAACTTCTCAAATTTTTACTGAAAAAAAAACTTATCGTTTATCCATGATTTTGGGCTCTTTTTATAGACTATTACAAATAATTTTCGTCCATAAAATTATCCTAACATGCAGCACAACTTGGGAGTTGAAATTCAAACTCTATTATGCATGCAAGAGAGAGAAACACACTTAAATAAATGCTATTTTGGATCTAGAAAAAAATAAGTCTTCCTTTGATACTGTTGGGATGAATCCACTTTGCTGGGCTTTTCTGATGGACAAAGATTATAGAACAATTGGGCTTGTGGCTTAATTCAATCTGGTCTGGTCGGAATTGTTCATTGAAGGCACATAGGTCCAAATTCGCGTAAACTGAAGATTACATGTTTTGTAAATTGCATAACTCCTTAATATGAACTATGTTTGATCTGATTCTTCTTCGAGGAGATTTGTAATGGAGTTGAGAACATTTTCCAAGTATATTCATGCGTAGAAGCCTCCTGGTTTGGAATATATGAGTCAAACAATGAACATATATCATTCCCTTCCTCTTAAAAAAAGATTTTCACACAAATCTGGTTGATATAAAAGTGAAAGTATCCAGAAGCACTTTCTCTCTGAAGAAATTTAATTATAAAAAAGAAAGAAAAAAATAAAAGAAAAAGAGAATTAAAGATGAGAAGATGATTGAAAGAAGATGAAGAGGTGAGAAAAGGATAGAAATATAGAATGATAAAACCAGGCTTAGAGTGTTGCTCTGATAACAAATAATACAAACCTCCCAAGGATGATGCACTCTAAGTTGGTAAAGGGGATAAGCCTTGCTGCTATGAACCCGTAGAGCTTCAAAGACAAGGGATGTGGATTGAATGGCAGACAAAGGTTGCATAAATTCCTTTGATTCACCGGTGGATCGATTCTCTAGATATTACACACCAAAGAAATCGACAACTTGCTGGATATGACACACCAAAAAGGAATGAATAGAGAGATGGATTGAGAGACGCCACAAAGATCTGTGAAAGGATCTATGATAAGTCTACACCAGCCATGAACATAGATATGACACACCATGAACATGGAGTTCCAAAAATTACAAGACATCACATCTTGAAAAAGAGAAACTTCTCAAATTTTTACTGAAAACAAACTTATCTTTTATTCATGATTTTGGGCTCTTTTTATAGAGTATTACAAGTAGTATTTTTTCCATAAAAGTATCCTAACATGCAGCACAACTTGGGAGTTGTAATTCAAACTCTATTATGCATGCAAGAGAGAGAAACACACTTAAATAAATGTTATTTTGGATCTAGACGAAAATCAGTCTTCCTTTGATACTGTTGGGATGAATCCACATATCTGGGCTTCTATGATGGACCAATATTGTAGAACAATTGGGCTTGTGGCTTAATTCAATCTGGGATTGTCTGAATTGTTCATTGAAGGCACATAGGTCCAAATTCGCGTAAACTGAACATCACATGTTTTGTAAATTGTCTAACTCCATCATATGAACTCCGTTTGATCTGATTCTTCTTCGAGGAGATTTGTAATTGAGTTGAGAACATTCTCCAAGCGATTTCATGCGTAGAAGCCCCGTGCTTTGAAATATATTAGTCAAACTATGAACGTATATATTTACTGCTTCCCATGATCATATCACTTACTGTCTCGGAAGAGAAGTGGCAACAAGATGACTACATGGTCTTGAATTTTCTCCAAAGCTATTTAGAAAGATCTGTCCTTGAAGCTTACTCATACTGTGAGAGTGCTAAAGAGCTTTGGTAAACCTTAAACAAGATCTATGGTAACATCTCTAACCTCAGCCGAGTCTTTGAAATCAACAGAGCCATCAACAGCCTGTCCAAAGAGAATGAGGAGTTCACGGCACATCTGGGAAAGTTCAGAGCCCTTTGGTCTGAACTTGAGATGCTGAGACCTCAATCTATTGACCCGGATGTGTTGAATGAAAGAAGGGAGCAAGACAAGGTGTTTGGTTTGCTCTTGACCCTCAGTACTACCTTCAATGACCTTATCAAACATATCCTAAGGTCTGAAAAGCTTGCCACGCTTGAAGAGGTGTGTTCCCAATTCCAAAAGGAGGAAGGTTCACATGGGTTGTTTGAAGCAAAGGAGAGTCCTCTCCTTGCATCATAAGCTGAAGCAGCTCCTCAGTCTAACAAGGCGGCTTACAAGAGGGAGGACATGAGGGGTCTTACGTGCGAGCATTGCAAGAGGGATGGACACACCAAGGAGAGGTGTTGGGTGCTTAACCGACATCTCAAACCTGCCAAGTTCAGATGAGCCGTGTCCATGGAGGTTCAAGGAATCAGCTCAGATTCCTTGGATTGTAAGCAAACCTCCTAAACCCTTAATAAGAGCTTGTGTCTTTGTTTAGTTGTGTATTTGAGTGGTGTTTGTGTCCAAGGATCTCCTGGCTTGTTCGTTGCATTATAGTGTGTTTTTGGTCGCTTTTGTCATAGCTTATCCATCATAGATGTCTTGAAGCATTTAGAAGTTTGTCTAAGCTCTTGCATCATTGTTTTGATAATCTGTTTTGCATAAGCATGTCTCATTCTGTCTAAAGTTTAATCCAGATGCATACTGGTTCTAATGCCTTTGTTTAATCCATCAATGTTTGTCTTGCATCATTTAGAAGCTGTCTAGGTTACTTTCATCATTGGTTTTGATTGGAACTAGTGTGCATAGTCCCTTGTTGCTCTCGGATTGAACCTATTGCATTCATATAGTATTGTTGAGTTGTTGCATACATCTATTGCTGCATGAAAATAAAGCCTAAAGTGTCAGTGTATTGTTGAAAGCATACATTGCACTTTAGTGATTGAAAAAGTGTTTGATCTTGTTCTTGTGATTAGCTTGTTTCAAGATCATAGATTGTTGAGGCATTGGTTATCAAACCGGATGTCTGATCTCGGTTTGGTCCCAATGGGATGATCTAATCTTGCATTGAATTGTGGTGATGTTAGGTGCACAAGGAGTGAACAGTGAAAAACCAAAGTGACAAGATAATTGTCTAATGCCATTGCATACCAACACTGGACGAGTCAGTCCACAAACTATAGGAAGTATAGTGTGATTGAGTATGCAATGAGAGGTTGATGCCATTGTATGATACCACTTGGACGTGTCAGTCGCAAAGTCTACAAGAAGTGTAGAGTGGGATATCATACAATGAGAGACTACCTTGTGAGGGCTCTTCAGGTGATTCAAACACCAGTTGTTCCTGGTATAAGGAAGAGAGCCAAAACTCACAAGGGTTAGGACATCAAGTCTTGTGAAGAGTGATGGTTCCTTAAGACCATGGAACTGGATACACTCAACTCACAAGCTTAGCTCCTCTCACAGTCTCGGAGTTAAGCTTGAGGGGGAGTCTGAATATAAATGATCCATGGTCCAGTATCAAGCCTTGCAAGGACTTCCACAAAGGATCATCCAACCGGGTCTAGGAAGTGGCATGTCTATGCAAAGAGGCTGTTCAGAGCAGTCTTGGTTCTGTGTCCATGAAAGCTCAGTTCTATGCGGCCTTGTGGTGAGGTGATTGAAAAATGAAGCTGAAGGTTCCACACAACGTCCCATCAAGTTGGTGTTGCCATGAAGAGGTTGCAACCGTCCAAGTATGAGGGATTCAAGTGACAAAGCAGTCACTCCTCATCCAAACAAAAGGGAAGTAACTTAAACTTAATCTATTTCAAGTCATTCATCATTTCTTCTTGAAACTCGAAATGGTTCTTAAAATGCTTGAATAGATTGGTTCTGATTGTTATGGTTAAATGGGATAAGTTCTAGTGCTTGAGCCTTAGTTGAAACCATCATTGATATCTTGCTTCATTTAGAAGATTCTCTAAGTTGCTAGAATCTCTGGTTTTGTTTAAACTTTGAGCCTTGCCTAAGTTTCTTATTCTTGTGGATGTCCTTGATTAGTACTGATGCACCTTTGGGATAATGTATCAGGTACCATTACCAGTGCTTGAGCCTCACTGAAGATGATCATGGTCGTTTTCTAGCTTCTTTAAGATGGCCTCGAAGTCAGTTGAGAGGGGGAGACCCAAACTGGGTCTATGAAGGGGTCAATCCGAGTTCTATGAGTATGAAAGCCTTGTGTTGTTGGCTGCACGAGTTTAGGCCATGATCCAGAGTCCTTTGTGTCCAACCACACTGGTGCTAAGGCACAGAGTCTCAATGGCCAATCCCTAGGCCTTGAAGGATCTTACTCTTTTTCCTTGCCAAGGTTTTATCCCTAAGGAGGGCTTTCTTTGGTAAGGTTTTAATGAGGAGTGACTTCAGGCTTCCAAGCTTGACTCAGGATCGATAGAGTCAAGCTTGAGGGGGAGTGTTAACCTGAAGTGATAAACCATCTCACTAAAGTTAAATGTGCAAAGCTTGGGCAAAACCTACTTATAGACTGATCAAGGTCTAAGGAGGGTCCATAAGCTTATGCAGAGCTAGAACAAGGTTCAAGAGGGGTTTACAATGAAGGAAGAAGACTTGGGAGGAGTTTGGAGGTAAATGGTAGATGTGCAAAAATAGGCCGGTCCGTATCGTACGGCCGTACGGACCGTACAGATGAGGTCGACCCGGGAAACTTTATATTTGACCATTTGGGAACATTTTGGGTTTGTGCAAAAATAAGGAAAAAGTGTACACCCCCTGGCACTACCTTGCATCCCAAGTCATGAAGAAGCTTGAATGAAGAAGAAAGAGTCTCGGATGGTTTAAAGAAGAAGATAGGATCAGATTGGCATCTTGGAAGGCATCTGCGAGATGCTCTTTGATGTGACCGTTTGTGGATAAGGTTTAGGCCTTTACAGGCTGGAAAGTAAGGGAAGCTTGGACTATGAACCTGGACTGATCATTGGAAAGGTTCAGAGACCTTGGTGGCCGATTCTCAGCCTAGTTACTTCTTGGCGAGCCAGACTGTCCCAAATCGTGTGAAGATCCTGGTCCATTCATTTCAAATCATCCTTTGACTCCACATTCTTGCTCTGATATTTTTGTAAACCCTAGAGTAGCTCTTTATCTATTTATACTCTTGTATTGTCGATGGTAATCTATAAGTTGAGAGTTTCCCCTCTTCATAGTCTCTTAGTCTCTAATACTCTCTATTCTCTAATCTATGGTTCCTTAGTCTCATAATCTCTCATATACTCTCTTAGTATCTCAAATCTCTCACTGAAAGTTTTCAGAGGTTCTGGTTGTGTAAGTGAGAGAAACCCCAATGGGGAAGATGAGAGCTTTACAAGGTCGAAATGAGAGTGAGACTGATGAGAGAGAGAGTGAACGAGAGAGTATAGAGATTAGGGAGACTAGAGAGGGATTAAAGAGATTTGTGAAGAGGAAAGGAGAAACCCCCTATTCTTCTTATTATTTACACTCGACAATGCTCTCTTTAAATAGAGAAGAGAGGATACATAGGGTTTACAATAAGAATCAACAAGCATGTGAAGTCAACAAAACAATAGGCGCCTAATTTGAATTCCTTAGACAGGAATGCTCACACGCTTAGACCAGGCTGTCACTTGCTGGCTAAAGGAAGGAGAGTATGGCTGAGAATGCACCAACACGCCTGATGTATCTGTCCAGAGACCAGTCCACATTCGGCTCTCCCTATCCAGCCTTGGATAAGGCTCTTCCTTATCCACAAACGGTAAGCAGTCAAGGGTATCTCGCCTGATCCCCTAAAGATGCCATCCAGATACTTTCTTCTTCCTTTCTTCTTCTTTCTTTCTTCTTTCTAGGCTTCATCTTGCCTTGTGCAGCAAGCTTTACCATGGGAATGTACGGATTAGGGTTTGGTCCGTACACTTTTTGCCCTATTTTTGCACAAACCCAAAACATAACCATTTGGTCGAATATAAAGTTTTCGGGTCGCCCTGGTCCGTACAGGCCATACAGTTCGTACGGCCGTACAGTACGGACCGGCCTAAATTTGCACATTGACCAAATGACTCCAAACTTCACCCAAGTCTTCTTTCTTCATTTTAAACTCTTCCTGGACCTCTTTCTAGCTTAGCATTGCCTTCTGGACCCTCCTTAGTTCTTGACAGAACTTCCACAAAGGTTTGGTCCTTTCTTTGCTCATAACCTTTAGTGATTGATTATCACTTCAGGTTTAACACTCCCCCTCAAGCTTGACTCTAAAGATCCTGAGTCAAGCTTGGAACCCTGAAGTCACTCCTCATTTAAAACCTTATCAAAGAAAACCCTCCTTAGGGATAAAACCTTGATAAGGAAAAGAGTAAGCTCCTTTAAGGCCTAGGGATTGGCCATTGAGTTCTTTGTGTCTAAACCAGTGTGGTGGACACAAAGAACTCTGGATCATGGCCTAACTGGTGCAGCAATGATCTACACATCTTGCGCACTCATGAACCTTTTCTTGACCTCTTCATTGACCCGGTTTGGGTCTCCCCCTCTCAACTGACTTCACAGCCATCTTAGAGAAGCTAGGTGATGTGATCATGGACCAGAGTACTAAAGAGAGCAAGGAGAGCTTAGATGAGTCATATGATGCCACAATGCACCAGCAGCCTAGTGATGATGCTTTAAGCATTCCTGAAGGTCCCATGACCCGTTCCAGAGCCAAGAAACTCAAGGAGACTGTTGTAGGATTACTCACTTCACATCCACAACAAGAAGAAAGTCTTGGACAAGGTTTGATCCGAGATATCTTGATCACCATTCAAGCTATCTCTACATCAAGCTAAGTTAGTGTTTAGGCAAGACATTTGGTGTGTGCTCTTTTCCTTGCTTTTTTGGTTTTGTCCCAGAAGGTTTTCCGGAGGAAGGTTTTTAACGAGGCCATGACTTGTCTTACAAATCACCTAGGCCCTATCTCGGCCCAAGACTAGCAGAAGTTCATTTATATTTAAGCGTATGTTATATTTTAAACTATAGTTTTCCATTTTAATGTTTTCGAAACCCTAGAGAGTATGTTCTCTGGTTTCTTTTATTTAAGGGTTTTCCCTAACCCTATTGTACTCAAGCAATCTAATATTATCGAGTCTTATTTCTCTCTTGACGGCTCTCTCTCTCTCTCTAGAAGTTGTCGAGTACCTTTCTAGTGTGTCATATCCATAAGGGTGTTTAACTTGGTGTGTTATATCCGAGCTAATCATCTAGGAGTATCAAGAGTCCTCTCATCCCTCTTGTGTCACCATTCAATCCACAAACCTTGCAGAACTTGAGTCCCTTATTCGTTCTTGCAAGGATCTATCCTCCCATCAACCAAAGAAGTTGTCCTAAATGTTTTGAGAAATGAGAAACTCTTTGCCAACTTGAAGAAGTGCACTTTTTGCACGGATAACTTGGTTTTCCTAGGCTTTGTTGTGAGTGCAGATGGAGTTAAGGTGGTGGAGGAGAAGATCAAAGCCATCAAGGACTGGCCGAGCCCAACCACAGTTGGAGAAGTGAGGAGTTTCCATGGACTTGCTGGGTTCTATAGACGTTTTGTGAGGGACTTTAGCACCATTGCAGCTCCACTGACTGAAGTAATAAAGAAGGATGTAGGATTCAAATGGGGGAGAATCACAAGAAGCCGCATTCCAAAACCTTAAAGAGAAGCTTACTCAATCACCTCTCTTAATGCTTCCTGACTTTACTAAAACCTTTGAGATTGAATGTGATGCCTCAGGGATTGGAATTGGTGCTGTGTTGATGCAGGATAGGAAACCCATAGCCTACTTCAGTGAGAAGCTTGGAAGAGCCACACTCAACTATGCTACATACGACAAAGAACTCTATGCCTTGCTGAGGGCCTTGCAAACATGGCAGCATTACTTGTGGCCCAAGGAGTTTGTCATCCACACCGATCATGAGTCCCTAAAGTATCTAAAACGGCAGAGTAAGCTTAGTAAGATGCACGCAAGATGGGTTGGGTTCATTGAGACATTCCCATACGTGATCAAATATAAACAAGGTAAGGAGAACATATATTCTGATGCACTATCTCGGAGGTATGTTCTCTTAACCACTCTAGATGCTAAGTTACTTGGGTTTGAGCAGATTAAAGATATGTTTGATACTGACCTTGATTTCAAAGAAGCTTATGTGTCTTGTGAGAAGTTTGCTTCAGGACACTACTTTAGACAAGATGGGTTCTTGTTTTATGATAACAGATTGTGTGTTCCTAATTGTTCTCTACGAGATCTCTTTGTTAGGGAATCCCATGGGGGCAGTCTAATGGGACACTTTGGGATTGCCAAGACCCTTAAAGTTTTGCAGGATCACTTCTATTGGCCGCACATGAAGAGAGATGTGGAGAGAATCTGTGGGAGGTGTGCTACTTGCAAGCATGCTAAGTCCCAAGTCCAATCCCAGGGTTTGTACACTCCTTTACCAATTCCACACCATCCTTGGAATGATATATCCATGGATTTCATTGTTGGATTGCCTAGGACTAGAACCGGAAAGGACTCCATCTTTGTTGTTGTTGATAGGTTCTCTAAGATGGCACATTTCATAGCTTGTCATAAGACTGATGATGCATTCTATATTGCTAACTTTTTCTTTAAAGAGGTTGTTCATTTACATGGCATGCCTAAGACTATAGTTTCTGATAGGGATACTAAGTTTCTTAGTTACTTTTGGAAGGCTCTTTGGTCTAAGCTAGATACTAAGCTGTTGTTTTCTACTACATGTCATCCACAAACTGATGGACAAACTGAACTAGTTAATAGAACTCTAGGAACACTCCTGCGTGCATTCATCAGAAAGAACTTGAAAACTTGGGAAGACTACTTACCACATTGTGAATTTGCATACAATCATGCCATGCATTTTGTTTCTAAGTATTCTCCTTTTGAAATTGTTTATGGGTTCATTCCCATCTCTCCTTTGGATCTAATGCCTTTACCTGAGTGTGAAAGGCATGAGATGAAAGCTGAGATGGTCCAAAAAATCCATGAGAACGCTAGACAAAACATTGAACAGAAAACTAAGTTCTATGAGAAGCAAGCCAATATGGGAAGGCATGTGAAGCTCTTTGAAGTTGGTGACCAAGTTTGGCTTCACCTGAGGAAGGATAGGTTTCCGAACGAGAGGAAGTCCAAGCTAATGCCAAGGGTTGATGGACCCTTCGAGATCATCCACAAGATCAATGACAATGCCTATAAACTTGATCTCCAAGGTAAGTATGATGTGTCAAATAGCTTCAATGTTACTGACTTGGTCCCTTTTGCTGTTGATGAACCAGATTTGAGGACAAATCCTTTTCAAGAGGGAGGGGATGATGTGATCATGGACCATAGTACTAAAGAGAGCACAGAGAGATTAGATGAGTCACATGATGCCACAATGCACCAGCATCCTGGTGATGATGCGTTAACCATTCCAAAAGGTCCCATGACCCGTTCCAGAGCCAAGAAACTCAAGGAGACTGTTGTAGGATTACTCACTTCATATCCACAACAAGAAGAAAGTCTTGGACAAGGTTTGATCCGAGATATCTTGATCACCATTCAAGATATCTCTACATCAAGCTGAGTTAGTGTTTAGGCAAGACATTTGGTGTGTGCTCTTTTCCTTGCTTTTCGTTTTGTCCCACGAGGTTTTCCGGAGGAAGGTTTTTAACGAGGCCACGACTTGTCTTACAAATCACCTAGGCCCTATCTCGGCCCAAGACTAGCAGAAGTTCATTTATCTTTAAGCTTATGTTATATTTTAAACAATAGTTTTCCATTTTAATGTTTTCGAAACCCTAGAGAGTATGTTCTCTGGTTTCTTTTATTTAAGGGTTTTCCCTAACCCTATTGTACTCAAGCAATCTAATATTCTCGAGTCTTATTTCTCTCTTGACGGCTCTCTCTCTCAAGAAGTTGTCGAGTACATTTCTAGTCTGTCATATCCAGAGCCTTAAGGGTGTTTAACTTGGTGTGTTATATCCGAGCTAATCATCTAGGAGTATCAAGAGTCCTCTCATCCCTCTTGTGTCACCATTCAATCCACAAACCTTGAAGAACTTGAGTCCCTGATTCGTTCTTGCAAGGATCTATCCTCCCATAAACCAACGAAGCATCCTAGGGGCGCATCACTAGGAAACGACCTTGATCATCTTCAGTGAGGCTCAAGCCTTTGTACTCTTCAACTCGGCATGATCTTGGTCTTTCCCCCTTTCACCTATTCTCCTGATAGGTTCAAGTGCTCGGACACACCAGATCATCCTTGATAGAGTAACCAGTACCAGATACATCATTCCACAAGTGTATCAGTCCTCAAGAGATAAACCTAACATGAATGTATATAAAGATAAGTTCAGGTTTACTCCCTTGTCTAAATGGTGATGAGTGGCTGCTCTTTACACGCCACTTGAATCCCTCACTTGCTGAACTCCTCTCGGATCACTGAAGCTATTCAACACTCCCCCTCAAGGTTGAGACCTCTTTAAAGGAACAAGCTTGGACGGTTTGAAGTTTCATGATCCGGAATGAACAAACAATTGCAACCTTCCTTCATCACTCGCCAACTTGATGGATTGCTGGTGATCCATCAGCTATCTCTTCAACCACCTCACTCTAGAAGCCGCATTGATAGAGTAGCCTTCTTCATACCAGCCAAGACTGCTCTGAACAGTATCTTGACTAGGCATGCCACGGCCTAGACCCGGTTGGCTCCTTCTTCAGTTTGCTTGCAATGGTAAGGAGGAACAAAGGTCACTGTACTTAGGATATTTAGGTAGCTCACTTAACTCCCCTCCTCAAGGTTGGATTGAGTCTAGGTCCAAGTTTGAAGTGAGCCATTTTGAGCTTTAAGATCAGGAGTGCAACATCCCAAGGACGGCACATACAACCACTAATCAACCCTTTCCGTTCAGTACCAGTGCCTTAAGGTCACCAGTCTCCTCAAGACTTAGGTGATGACCTCGCCTTGTGTGTCCACCCACACACACCAGCGACCACTCTCCATTGCTCTAACAATGGGCACAGCCTTGCTCTTGAACCCGGATTGATGATGGACTGGAAACCCTCCTGAAACATCACTTAAACTCCAAGCAAGATAAGACACAAGCATTGGGATCAAACCTTGACTAATCATCAAGTTTGATCACCAATGTCACAAGCTCTACAACAGATTAAACTAGACATTATCAAATTCTAATCGTTGCAAGCAACCTCACTAAGCACACGCAAGATCATTTCAGATTCAAGACAAGCTACTTAGGCATTTTTCAAGCTCCTTAATCTGCAACTGACATGAATCTAGATGCATCAATATAAGTCATAAACAAGATGATAATATGCAATAACCTTAATCAGTCTCTAACTCATGAATGCAACCGGTTTAGATACCTTTAATCAACATCAAACATGCATTCATTTAGAGCTGGGATCAAGCATCATTATCATCACACAACATCAGTCTCTATGCAACAAGCTTAGGCGATTTCATTTCATGAAAGCAAGAAGGTTTAGACATACTAATAACTCCATAACAAGCTTCACTAGAATCAGGTTAAGCATTTTCTCAAACACCAAGCAAGTCTCTGTAAGCATCGTGGGACAGATTCTAAATCGATTTCAGTTCATTTAGCAATCTTAAACATGTCCTCAGGTTATTCAACTCAACACAACACACAACCAGTCATTATCACACTCAATATCAAGAAGGGACACTAATAGCTTACAACCAAGGAACCGGATTGATTCTTTGAACCTCCAAAGGCTTAAAGGTATGGACTTTGTTGGATCTTGATATGGGCACGAAGAGCACCCTACTCACACACACGGAAAGACTTAGGGTTTAGTTGCTGGGGCCAAACTGACTCATATATTTCATAATAGGTTAAAAATACAAGGCTGTTTGTAGGGTCTTATATACTCACCGATGCAGCTATGCCCTTCTAGGGGTCTTTGAAGCAAATTTAATACAATGACTCAATATTAGGACCTAATGAAAGAAAAGGCTAAGCAATGCCTTGTTTATTCGAAAATAAAATAAATAAAAGACCCCAAACCTGCAAGGAAGTCAAGTAATAAAACTAATGAAATATGCTTACCTTACTTACCTTTCTGGTGGATTTGAATTGGGTTAAGGTAGCCGTTGGTATTAGGAGAAGAGCAGAAGTGTGGAGTGATGTCGTTTGGAAGCTTGCATCTTCCCCTTGATACTCAACGTTTCACTTAAGTGGGGAGATGGTGAATAAGGAAACCATCTCCTTATGAGGAATGATAGACCATAGGATAGCATTATCTTTTGGACCGTCTTGTATAATATAAGGTTGAGTCTTTATAACCTCTGATCCAGAAATGGAGAGCTTGTCTAGACGGTTTGTGATGTCATCTAAGTTGGGGTTGCTATTAGCCTTCACAAAAGCTTGCAATCACCCCCTTTGTTCCTGATCTTGTTCTTGGTGTTTGTCTAAGGGTTGGCATGTTGATGTCTGGTTCTATGTCCTCATGAGAGTATGGATCGTCACCCACCTCCTTCTCCTTCAGTCTAGGACCACCTTCTTGTATCTCCAACTCAAAATACCCCTCCTTTCTTCATATTATCAGCTCGTCCTTCTCGAAAATCTTCTTTTGAACCCGGATGAACATACTCTTGGACAAGATAGATCTAGGTAAGGTTCATGACCCCTCTCCTTCCACCTTTGCTTCCAACGAGTCTTCTTCATCTGGTACAGACAGGAACGGCTGAGAGACAAGAAGAACACTCCACGGATTCAAGCTTCTTCTTCTTCCAGAAACAGATCTCGGATGGATGTGTCTTCAAGGTTTTGTTTTGAGATGAGAAAGAGTGTGATGTTTTCGGAAGCTTTAGCTCAGGTTCTGATGAACCTGGCTCTGATACCATGAAAGTTTTCAGAGGTTCTGGTTGTGTAAGTGTGAGAAACCCCAATGGGGAAGATGAGAGCTTTACAAGGTCGAAATGAGAGTGAGACTGACGATAGAGAGAGTGAACGAGAGAGTATAGAGATTAGGGAGACTAGAGAGAGATTAAAGAGATTTGTGAAGAGGAAAGGGGAAACCCCCTATTCTGCTTATTATTTACACTTGACAATGCTCTCTTTAAATAGAGAAGAGAGGATACACATGGTTTAAAATAAGAATCAAGAAGCATGTGAAGTCAACAAAACAATAGGCGCCTAATTTGAATTCCTTGGACAGGAATGCTCGCACGCTTAGACTAGGCTGTCACTTGCTGGCTAAAGGAAGGAGAGTATGGCTGAGAATGCACCACCACGCCTGATGTATCTGTCCGGAGACCAGTCCACATTCAGCTTGCCTTATCCAGCCTTGGATATTATCCAGCCTTGGATAAGGCTCTTCCTTATCCACAAAAGGTAAGCAGTCAAGGGTATCTCGCCTGATCCCCTAAAGATGCCATCCAGATACTTTCTTCTTCCTTTCTTATTTCTTTCTTCTTTCTAGGGTTCATATTGCCTTGTGCACCAAGCTTCACCATGGGAGTGTACGAATTAGGGTTTGGTTCGTACACTTTTTGCCCTATTTTTGCACAAACCCAAAACATCCCCATTTGGTCGAATATAAAGTTTTCGGGCCACCATGGTCCGTACAGGCCGTACAGTACGGACCGCCCTAACTTTTCACATCAACTAAATGACTCCAAACTTCACCCAAGTCTTCTTCCTTCATTGTAAACCCTTCATGGACCTCTTTCTAGCTTAGCATTGCCTTCTAGACCCTCCTTAGCTATTGACAGAACTTCCATAACGGTTTGGTCCTTTCTTTGCTCATAACCTTTAGTGATTGATTATCACTTCAGGTTTAATACTCACGAATCTCTTCATAATTTCATCAGTCTCTCTCCCATTCTCATCAAGTTTCATCTGCATCATCTCCATCCTTGTTCATCATCACTCAATCACTTGTTCTCTGAAAACTTTCACCAAACTCCTTGACTTGATGATCCATTTCGGTACATGAGTAGCCAACACATGCAAGTCCCAAAGGAACATCATTGGCACATGGTTGAGAGGATCCTGATGTATCTAAACGGATCACCAAACCTTGGAGTATGGAGGGGGTGCAATAAGAGCACAAAAGTGGTGGGCTATTGTGATGCGGATTGGGCAGGAGATAGGATGGACAGGAAGTCGACCACAGGATATTGCACCTTCATAGGTGGGAACCTAGTTACCTAGAAGAGCAAGAAGCAGAAGGTGGTCTCTTGTTCCAGTGCCGAAGCTGAGTATAGGGCGATGCTGAAGCTTACAAACGAGCTAGTGTGGATCAAAGGCATTCTGAAGCATATGGACATTGATCAGTCTACACCAATGACTATGCACTGTGATAACCAAGCCGCAATCCATATAGCCTCCAACTCAGTATTCCATGAAAGAACCAAGCACATTGAGGTCGATTGCCACAAGGTGAGGCAAATGATTGGAATAGGAGTGATCTTGCCATGCTATACAAGGAGTGAGGATCAGTTGACGGATGTGTTTACAAAGGCAGCTAGATAGAAGACAATGGAGTCCGTCCATGTGAGGTTGGGACTCATTGATCTAACCCAACATAGCTAATCCCCTGCTATGGGGTCTCCACTCTTTTTCCCTCATCAAGGGGTTTTATCCCAAAAAGGGTTTTCTCTTTGGTGAGGTTTTTAATGAGGGAGATCTCATAGCCTTCCAAGCTTGACCTGTTCCATATGGTCAAGCTTGAGGGGGAGTGTTACGTTGAAGTATCGACTTCGGGTTGAATAGAGAGAAAGAGGAAAAGGGAAGGGTTTGAGTCGACCTAATCTCCTTTCATCCTAATCTGATGATAACCACTTTTCAAATCTATCTTAGAGAAGATGCCAGAACCATGTAATTCATCAAGCATATCATCTAATTTAGGTATACGATGGCGATACTTCACTTTGATGTTGTTGATTGATCTACAATCAACACACATGCGCCAAGTACCATCCTTCTTAGGCACAAGGAGCACTGGTACAGCACATGGACTCAAACTCTCTCGGATATAGCCCTTCTCCATGAGTTCCTCTACTTTTCTTTGCAACTTTTTTGTCTCAACCGGATTGGTTCTGTAAGCTGGTCGGTTTGGTAGTGTAGATCCTGGAACAACGTCTATCTGATGCTCAATCCCACGCAAGGGAGGTAAACCAATGGGGTTGTCCTCTGGAAATACATCTTGAATCTCCTGCAAAAGAGCAACCATTTCACTCGGATACACCGGTGTAGAATCTGTAAGTTCAAAATATTTTCTTTAAACACAAGTAAGATAGCCGGTTGTTTAGAGTAGAGAGTTGTTTTGATATCACCCATGTTTGCATAGAAGTTTTGCTGCTTTGTTACAGCCGGTTTGAGATCAATCTCCTTCTTCTCTTGTTGTTGAATCTGATCATGCTGAACTTCCTTAGGTGTCAAGGGAACTAGGACAGTCTTGCGACCATTGAACTCAAAGGAGTGCTTGTTGGTGAAACCATCATGGATGACTCGGCGATCAGATAGCCAAGGTCTCCCAAGAAGTATGTGACCAGCTTCCATAGGCAGGACACCACACAAGACCTCATCTTCATACCGTCCTATGGCTAAGGAAATTAGGACTTGATTAGAGACCTTCATGGTGCCTTCTTCATTAAGCCAGTGTAGCCGGTAAGGTTTTGGGTGGTTATGAACCTTCAAACCCAACTTCTTGACCATTGTTTCACTAGCAGCATTCACACAACTGCCTTCATCAACTATAAGGCTGCAAAACTTTCCTTGGACCAAGCACCTTGTATAGAACAGGTTCTCACGTTGCTCTAGCTCTTCGGTCTTTGTTTGCAAGCTTGGGAGTCTTCTTGCTACTAGAAGCTTCCCTTGGACCGGTCCTTCTTCATGCTCTTCCTCAGTTTCTTCTTGGTCAGGTTTGGTGCTCTCATCTTCTGAAACATACTCACCATCTTCTAGAAGAATCATGACTCTCTTGGTTGTACATTCATTAGCATAGTGACCTCGTCCTTGGCACTTGAAACACTTGACATCCCGAGCTCTGGAACTAGAAGCCTCAGCCTTGCCTTTTCGCTTGTCAATGGTACTACTCGGTTTGGTTTCTTCCCTCGGGTAGGTTTTTTTTTTCCTTCTTATATGGCTTAGATGGTAACCTAAAGTGATAAACCATCTCACTAAAGGTTAACGTGAAAAGCTTGGGAAAAACCCACTTAGAGACTGATCAAGGTCTAGGGAGGGTCCAGAAGCTTATGCAGAGCTAGAACAAGGTTCAGGAGGGGTTTACAATGAAAGAAGAAGACTTGGGAGGAGTTTGGAGGCAAATGGTCGATGTACAAAAATAGGGCGGTCCATACCGTATGGCCGTACGCACTGTACGGACCGTACGGACGAGTCGACCCGGGAAACTTTATATTCGACCATTTGGGAAGAAATCGGGTTTGTGAAAAAATATGGCCAAAGTGTACGGACCAAACCCTAAATCCGTACACCCCCATGGCACTTCTTTGCATCCCAAGTCACAGAGAAGATTGAATGGAGAAGAAAGGGTCTCAGATGATTTATGGAAGAAGAGTGGATCAGAATGGCATCTTAGAAGGCATCTGCGAGATGCTGCTTGTGTTGACCGTTTGTGGATAAGGTTCTTCCTTTTCCAGACTGGAAAAGAAGGAGACTGAACCTGGACTGATCACTGGATTGATTCATGCACCTTGGTGGCCGATTCTCAGCCAAGTTACTCCCTTGACCAGCCAGGCTGTCTCCAAACGTGTATAGCCTCTGGTTAACTCATTTCAAACCGAGGAGCCTCATTCTTTACCTTCTCTGATATTTTGTAAACCCTATTGTTGCTCTCCTTTCCTATTTATACTCTTGTATTGTCGATGGTAATAATTAAGTTGAGAGTTTCTCCTCTTCATAGTCTCTTAGTCTCTAATACTCTTTATTCTCTAATCTCTGGTTCCTTAGTCTCTTAATCTCTCATATACTCTCTTACTCTCTCTATTCACTCACGAATCTCTCATCACTCTCATCAGAATCTCTTCCATTCTCATTAAGTCTCATCAGCAACATCCCCATTCTTGTTCATCATCACTCAAGCACTTGTTCTCTGAAAACTTTCATTAGACTCCTTAGGATAGGTTGACTTCTCTTCCTTGGTGTTGTGTAACCGGTTGGATCCAAAGCTGGTTCGTGAATGTCCCTTCCTCTTAAGCTGTTGTTCCACAAGAATAGCCTTGTGTAACATCTCTTCTAACTCCACATAATGTTGCTTCTCAACATTGTCTTGTATCTCATGGTTTAGACCACACAGAAACCTTGACATTGTGGCTTCTCTATCTTCAGATATACTAGCCCTTAGCATGAGTAACTCCATCTCCTGGTAGTATTCTTCTACTGATCTTGAACCTTGAGTGAGTTTCCTGAGCCTATGATTAAGATCCCGGTGATAGTGACTTGGGACAAATCTCTTGCGCATGATAGACTTCATCTCTGGCCATGTTTCAACTGGTTCCTCTCCATTGCTTCTTCTGTTGGTAATATACTGATCCCACCAGCTTAGAGCATAGTCGTAGAAATCAGTATCAGCTATCTGGATCTTCTTTTGATTTGTGTACTGCTTACACTGAAAGACCAGCTCAATCTTCTTCTCCCATTCAAGATAGGCATCCGGATCAGCTTTCCCATGGAAGGCAGGTATCTTGATCTTTAAACCAGACAGTTCATCTCTCTGGTCTGTCCTTCCTTCTTGTCCACGTCTCTGCCTCATTTGTCTTTGTCTTGATGAGGAACCGATGTGCTCATAGTAGTTATCAGTTTCTTCAGAGCCAGCATGCTCTTGTCTAGTTGGGTTGCGTCCTTCTTCTCTTCTAGTCTCACGATGGTGTCCTTGTCCAGTAGCTCGCCTTACTTCCTCTCTGAAATCTTTGCGGATCTCATTGAGATTGGTCCTCATAATCTCAGTCATCGTAGCTACCATGGTTTCGTTTAGGTTGAGCAGTCATGGCTTCCATGAGTAACTTGTTCTTCCGGATCAACTCGGTTTCTTCTTCAGATCCGGTTCCCATTGATGCCTACACCAAGGAAACACAAGAACAAGTAAGTAATTCAAGGAGTACACGAGAAGAAACAAAGAAAAACTCAACACAAAAAAATTACTTGTTCGGCAAGTATTCTTATTCGGCTAGGTTTAGAGAAAACTAGGGCTTTCGCCTAAAACCAAAAAAAGGAAAGTACACCAAAACTCAGCTAAAACACTAAGTAATTTTTGAGCAGCCCTAAAAAAACCTAGTTCTACGTTTGTTCAAGATGATAAAGCAGTATTACGGCTGAAACTAAAAATATTTCAAGAGAAAAGAGACTTCCCTAACCAAAGTTGCTCTGATACCACATGACACGACCCTAGGATGCTTCTTTGGTTGATGGGAGGATAGATCCTTGCAAAAACGAATCAGAGACTCAAGTTCTTCAAGGTTTGTCGATTGAATGGTGACCCAAGAGGGATGAGAGAACTCTTGATACTCCTAGATGACTAACTCGGATATGACACACCAAGAGTGACACCCTTAAGGCTCTGGATATTACACACCAGAAAGTACTCGACAACTTTGAGAGAGAGCCGTCAAGAGAATAAAGAAATTTGATATATTAGATTGCTTGAGTTCTAAAGGGTTGGCGAAAACCCTTAAATAAAAGAAACCAAAGAATATGCTCTAAGGTTTTGGCAAACATAACATAAAACTATAGTTTTAAAAGTAACATAAGGTAAAATGGATAGTCTTCTAGTAGTCTTGGGCCGAGATAGGGCCTAGGTGATTTGTAAGAAAAGTCGTGGCCTCGTTAAAAACCTTCCTCCAAAAAACCTCGTGGGACAAAACAAAAAGCAAGGAAAAGAGCACACACCAAATGTCCTGCCAAAACACCAGCTTAGCTTGATGTAGAGATAACTTGAATGGTGATCAAGATATCTCGGACCATCAAACCTTGTCCAAGACTTTCTTCTCATTGTGGATGTGAAGTGAGTAATCCTACAACAGTCTCCTTGAGTTTCTTGACTCTGGAACGGGTCATGGGACCTTCTGGAATGGTCAAAGCATCATCACCAGGTTGCTGGTGCATTGTGGCATTAGGTGGCTCATCTAAGATCTCTTTACCCTCTTTGGTAAGCTGGTCCATTATCACATCATACCCACTTTTCAAATCAATTTTTAAAAAAATAGCAAGAACCATGAAGTTCATCTAGCATATCATCAAGACGAGGAATGGGATGTCTGTACATTACCGTGATGTTGTTGATGGCTCGACAGTCTACACACATTCTCCACGTTCCATCCTTCTTTGGAACAAGCAGCACAGGAACAACACAAGGACTGAGGCTTTCTCTGATGTGTCCTTTATCCATAAGCTCAGTAACTTGTCTTTGAAGCTCCAATGTTTCTACAGGTTTGGAACGATAAGCTGGTCTGTTTGGTAAAGAAGCTCCTGGCACGAAATCAATCTGATGTTCTATGCCACGGATTGGAGGCAGACCTTGGACATTATCCTCAGCAAAGACATCACCATACTCCTGCAAAATAAATTCAAACTCACTCGGAATAGCCGGTGCACTGTCAGAAGATGAGGTTAGTGTTCTCTTGTAAACAAACAAGATCATAGCCTGCTGAGCATACATGTTTCTCTTAACCTCAACATTCTTGACAAATAAATTGGAGTTTTTTACCTTCTGTTCCTTATCAGCCTCTCTTTTGTTTTTCAGTTGTACCTGGTCAAGGTGAACTTCGTGAGGTGATAGTGGGACTAATGTGATCTTCTTTCCTTGGTGCTCAAAGGAGTGGCGATTTGTGAAGCCATCATGCAACACCTTGTGATCATACTGCCAATGTATCCCCAAGAGAATATGTCCAGCATCCATAGGAAGAACATCACACAATACTTCATCTGTATAGCTTCCAATGGTGACAGGAACCTTAACTTGCTTCTGGACTTTCTAATCTCCATCTTCACTAAGCCACTGCAGAGTGTAAGGTTTTGGGTGTTTCTGAACCTTCAAATTAAGCTTCTTAACCAGGGATGAGCTCGCCACATTGGTGCAACTTCCTCCATCAATAATCAAGCTGCAAACCTTGTCTTGAATCTGACATCTAGTATGGAACAGGTTCTCACGCTGGTTCTGCTCTTCTTCCTTTTGCTTCACACTCAAAGTTCTCCTAGTAACCAGTAGCTCTCCTTTGACTGGATAATCCATGTTTTCTTCATCAGTATCAATCAAGAGTTTCTCTTCTTCAGATTCATACTCTCCATTCTCAAGCAGGATCATCAGCTTCTTGTTTGAGCACTCATTGGCATAATGTCCAATGGCATGACATTTAAAACACTTCACATCTCTGGTTCTCATGGCTGGAGTTTTCCCTTTGTCATCTCTGCCATTTCCAGAAATCTTAGTCTCCTCTTTTGGCTTGTTGAAAGCCTTCTCTTCTTTGTTGTAGGCTGGTTTAGAAGATGATCCATGCTGGTTTCTGGTATAGGACTTCCTCTTGTTCTGTTGCTCAATAAGCACTGCTTTGTGAAGAAGTTCCTCCATAGTATTGAACTCTTTCATCTCTAGCCGATCCTGCATTTCTCTGTTCAAGCCTCATTGAAACCTTGCCATGGTTGATTCATCGTCTTCATTAACATTGGCCTTGATCATGAGAGTTTCCATCTCCTAGAAGTAATCTTCAACACTCTTAGTTCCTTAAGTCAGTCTTCTGAGTTTTTGATGGAGATCTCTGAAAGTTTGATAGAGATTGAGTGTAGAAGGAGAGAATAAGAGACTGAGAGAGAGATTTAGACTAAAGAAAAAGAGACTCGACGAGAGAGACTTGAAACCATTGAGAGAGACTAAGAGAAGAGACTAAAAAGGTTTCGATATCTTATTGATGAACAAGGTTTACAAATATATAGAGGAAGAGTAAAGCCCTACAACGGATACAAGATAAGGTTCTGGATAAGCTTTTTTTCAACAGGCGTATGGAGTCAAAGACCAGGAGCGTCCCGTTTGAATTCTTGTGGCTGGAAAGCTTCACACGCGAGATTCCTTTGGCATCTTGACCAGATGCTCTTCCAGCACGAGCCAGCCTGTCAAACGTGCGCCTCAGTCAAGCTTGATCTGCTTGGTAACTAGAAAAAGTAACTCTGGGTCGAGTTACTCTTACCTGGGTAACTTCTCGTCCGCGGTAAACTGCTTCGCCCAAGTTGTACGACCAAGTTGTACGGCCTGTACGGCCTAGTTGTACAAACATTGTACGGACAGCTCTAAACCATTTCCTCTCCTCTTCATAAGCCTTCCTCTATCATATTATAACCTTTGTTCAACAATCTTCTTTGGCTCTTGAGAGAGAATAATCCCAAGTCTCTCCAGTATTATCTTTAAGTTGGCCGCCTTATCTGATGCAAGATCTTTCAATTCTGCTTGGTTCTTTTCTTCATAATACGCTCTTTCTTCAACAAACTTCACTTCCCTTGACACTAGCACCCTCCTTGTAACCGTATCATAGCACTTGTACCCATTTTGGGTTGGTGAATACCCTTTGAACACTCCCTTGGTACTCTTTGCATCCAGCTTGTTCCGCAACTCTCCTAGTCTTAACACAAAGCATAGACAACCAAAGACTCGAAGGTTAGCCAAGGTTGGTCTATACCTGTTTAAGACCTCAAATGGTGACTTGTCTTCAAGGATTCGGGTTGGTGTTCTGTTGATCAAGTAACAAGCCATAGACACTGCATCACTCCAGAACCTCTTTGGGACATTGGCCTGGAACATCATTGACCTTGCAACCTCCATGAGGTATCTATTCTTTCTCTCGGCCACTCCATTTTGTTGAGGTGTGTAAGGGCAGCTTGTCTGATGAAGGATTCCATGTTGAGATAAGTGTTGCTTGAAAGCTTGGCTAGTGTATTCCCCTCCATTATCTGATCTAAAAAATTTCAACTTGGCATTAAACTGGTTAGTCACATAGTTTTGAAAATTTCTAAATGCATCAAGCACCCTATCCTTAGATGGAATCAAGGTTATCCAGGTGTATTTAGACTTCTCATTTATGAATGTTACAAAATACTTGTGATTCTCTCTAGATAAGCATGGTGCAGTCCAAACATCAGGGTGAATCAAATCAAAACAATGCTCTTAGATGGTTGATGATTTATGAAACACAATTCTTACAATGCTTGCCTAAGATACAAGCTTCACAATCATTATTCTCAAACATAACACCTGGAACCATTAAGTTTAAAGCTATAACATGAGGGTGTCCTAGTCTAGCATGCCACAAAGCATTCTTATTTAAAACAGAAGCAGAAACAGAAGTAAACGAGCATCTATGATCAGGCACAAAACTAAGCTCTTCAAGCATATACATATCTCCTTTGGTTACTCATTGCCCAATCAATTGGCTGCTCTCAAATCCTGAAACTTCACTTTATTAGGGCTGAATATAACATTGCAATGCATATCAGTGGTACACTTCTTGACAGAGAGTAATTTTGAAGTAAACTCAGGCATGTAAAAGGCTCTAGATTCTTTGTTAAACAATTTTAGCTTGCCTACACCTCTTATTGGTATCCTATCTCCATTTGCTATCATTACATGTCCATTAGCCGGTTCTATATCTCTAATAAGACTAGTATCACTAATCATATGATGAGATGCACCAGAGTCTACTATCAATGGTTTTGACATGTTAAGAGTAGTATGAGAATGACCAATCATCCTAGAATCAGTGTGGAAACTATCCGGTTGTTCAACAATACTAGCAACCCTATTTGCACCAAAAGAATACCCTTTCACATTACCAAGAGTGTTACCATAATCCTTGAGCATTTTGATGAGAGCAGCCATCTCAAATCGGCGGATGAACTCATGCTCATTGAGGCGTGGCTGATGGGCAGTGTAGGTCACCAGGGCCTTGCTCTCACCACAATCACGACCTTCTGTCTCATTTGCCTTGGTTGAAATCCCAGCACCTGATTGATCACCCGTTCCATAGGTCACATTGGCTCTTCCTTCCTTCTCCTTCATGAAATTGGCCGGCTTGAGGTGAGGATGGAGAATCCAGCATTGACTCTTCTCATGACCATGCCTCTTGCAATGATCACAATTTCCATTGAACCTTCTGTCTTCAAAGTTCCCAGCAACCCTCCTATCTTCATAATTGTGGACCCTGTTAGCTTGAGGCACCTCGGCTTGATTGGCAAGAGTGAGCTCCCCATTTCCTCCAAATAGCCCCAAGGACCCTTGTTCCTTCTGGATTTGAGCACAAACTTCTTCAAGGGTGGGGAGCTTCTCAGATCATTGTAGGTGGTGTTGAGGGTGAGCAAGAGCCCAAAGACCTTATCTTGCTCACGCCTCTCATTTAACTTATCCGGATCCGTGGTGCTTGGCCTTAGCATCTCAAGCTCTGACCATAAAGCTCGAAACTTTCCCAAATGCTTAGTAAACTCCATAACTTCGTGAGCTAAGTTGTTGATAGCCCTCTTGATCTCAAACACTCGTGTGAGATTTGAGATGTTTCCATACACCTTTTGGAGTGTAGCCCACAGATCTTTACCCTTCTCACAGTAGCTGTAGGCCTCCAAGATCGACGGATCTAGTGAGCTCTGGAGGATGGACATCACCAGATTATCCTCCTCGATCAACTTCAGTTCATCACAAACCACCAATTCTTTGTCGCCTTCCTGAGTAATGAGCTTTGGAGCTTCATCTTCAAGGAAAAGGTTCCAAAGGCCCTTACTTCCCACGGCTGTCTTCACCACAGGAGACCAAAGAAGGTATTTTCCACCTTTGAGAGTAACCGAAATGACAGTAGTCTTCATGTTCTCCATTTCGAATCAAAAGAGTGAGACTTGCACTTTATGAACGGAAAGGTTGAGACTTTGAACAAACCGAATCAAACGAACCCAGATTCACGAAAACCTGGCTCTGATACCATGAAAGTTTGATAGAGATTGAGTGTAGAAGGAGAGAATAAGAGAATGAGAGAGAGATTTAGACTAAGGAAGAAGAGACTAGACGAGAGAGACTTGAAACCATTGAGAGAGACTAAGAGAAGAGACTAAAGGTTTCGATATCTTATTGATGAACAAGGTTTACAAATATATAGTGGAAGAGTAAAGCCCTACAACGGATACATGATAAGGTTCTGGATATGCTTTTTTCAACAGGGGTGTGGAGTCAAAGACCAGGAGCGTCCCGTTTGAATTCTTGTGGCTGGAAAGCTTCACAGGCGAGATTCCTTTGGCCTCTTGACCAGATGCTCTTCCAGCACGAGCCAGCCTGTCAAACGTCCGCCTCAGTCAAGCTTGATCCGCTCGGTAACTAGTAAAAGTAACTCTGGGTCGAGTTACTCTTACTTGGGTAACTTCTCGTCCGCGGTAAACTGCTTCGCCCAAGTTGTACGGCCAAGTTGTACGGCCTGTACGGCCTAGTTGTACGGACATTGTACGGATAGCTCTAAACCATTTCCTCTCCTCTTCATAAGCCTTCCTCTATCATATTATAACCTTTGTTCAACAATCTCTGCCATAGTGACTTGGAACAAATCTAGCCTTCATGAGAGTCTTTATCTCGTACCAAGAAGTAACTGGAGCCATTCCAGTGTGTCTTCTCTTGTGCATAACCTTTTCCCACTAGTTGACTGCATATCCACTAAACTCAGTTGCAGCAAGCTTCACTTTCTTCTCTTCAGTGTAGTTTTGGCACTCAAAAACTAACTGCATTTTTCTTTCCCACTCCATGTAAGCATCAGGATCATTCTTACGAAGGAAAGGTGGAATTCTCAGCTTGATATTACCCAGGTTATCATCAGTTCTTGGTCGTGCGTTTTAGCTTCTCCTGGATCTAACATCACTCCTTCCTGAAGATGAATAAGCATCATCGGAATCATCCTCTCTTACTTCTCCTCTGGTTCTTCTTGCAGGGTGGTCAGCAACTCTGTTTTTAGGATGTCTAGTTCCATAAAAGAACTCATTGGCTTCCTCTTCTCTTTTTGTCAAGTTATCTGTGACCTACTTTGTAATCTCAGCAATCAGAGCCTGCATTTGAAAAGGGTTAATATTGACAGTAGGTGTTGTCTCCTCTGCTTGATCATTGTTGTCTTCTGACATGGTTTCCTTCAAAATCAACAAAATTTAGCAAAACACAGAACTAAATCTTTCTCTAACGATCTTCCTTTGTTCTCTCAAGTTTTGTGGTGAAAGGTGATTCAAAAGTTCTGTAACCAACCCAATCAAATGAAACTGCAGAAACTCAAAATCCCAAGTAAAGAGAAAGAAAGACAGATTGCAAGATTTCGGATGAGCAAGTGATTTTACCAAACCTCATTCCGATTTCTCCCAGACTGAACCCAATTTATCCTGGGGATATTTTAATCATATCTGGCTCACTTGCAAACAGATAGACAGATAAGAACAGAAATACCCATAATAAAAAGATGAATTCAAAATCCCAAAGATATGAACTTGAAATCCCAGAAAGTTTCAGAGGTTGATAGATTAGAGATTGAAAAATAACCCAGAACTTGTAGATCGACAGAGTGGTTGCTCTGATACCACTTAATGACTTCTCCCCAAGGATTCCCACTCTGATTTTGGTTGGATCTACTTTGTAACAGATTGAGTGATGAAAGTTTTGATGGATACTGTTTTGATGGACGAAATAAGGTTGATATATGGATGGATTGAAGGGGAATCGATGGATTGATACACTGAGGTTGCGGAATGGCCTCAGATACTCCTCTCTCTCACTCTGGATTCGACACACCAGTCAGTTTGAGAGCTTGTTGATTGCTTTGGTTCACACACCTCACAATCAAGTTGTTCAAAGAACAAATGAATCACCAAGAAGAAAAGAGTTTTTGATAAAAATGATGATTGAGTTCAGACTGAAACAAAGCAACAATTTAAAGGGAAAATCAAGAGCAACTCGTGCATGAGGGCCTTGAGAGTTGTAGTTTTGTGCATGAGCACCTAGGGACAAAAAATAAAACAAAAACATAAATAAACTAGCTGTCATAGGAAACAACAGAGTAATTGAAGGTGGTTGGGATGGTGGTGGTTGGGCCAATGATCTCTTTTTCACTTTCTTGGTTCTGAATAAGGCCAACAATCTTCTCAATTAGTTTCTTGGACCTGGATCTCGCGATGGGCCCAATAGATATGACAAATGGATCTTCTTTCTGGTCTTTGGACTTCTTTTGGGCTGAGAGAGAGACATCTTCATTTTGGGCCAGATCCACGCCATCTTATTAATAATAACTTGGTTCTTGCATCCATTCAGTTTCATCATCAGGTTCCTCTAAGGTGGGCTCGTCCTGAATTGCATCATGTGCTCCTGGTTCATGAAGATGCACAAGAGAAGGTCTTCACTGAAGCTTGAGGAGGCCGGTGACCTGAAGGATACTTGGAGCTGAAGACATGGAGGTGGACCAGTGATTTATGCACAGCTGTTGGGGTGGTGTCCTCCTGGTTTGGATGCTCATTCAGGCTCACTTTTAAGTTTGAACCTAGACTCAATTCAAGCTTGAGGTGGGGACTTGAGTGAGCTACCTGGTGATCTAAGTTCAAGACCTGGTTCTTCCTCATTATTGCACCAAGAAGAGAAGATGAAGCCATCCGGGTTTAGTCATTGGCAAGGCTAGACAAGAGAGTGTTCAGAGCACTCTTGGCTGTGTGAAAAAGAAGGTTACTCTACAATGCGGCTTCTGAATTGAGATGGTTGGAGAAAAGACTGAGGCATCTACCAGCATTCCATACAAGATGGCGAGTTCAAGAAGAGAGTGTGCAGTGGTGTGTTAATCAAGATCATGAAGCTGTCCTTCCAAGCTTGCGTCTTCCTATAGACTCAGCCCAAGCTTGAGGGGGAGTATTGAGAAGCATCAATGATCTGTGAAAATGGAGTCCTTGGTGGTTATTCAAGAAGAAGAAGCAACCAAGGCTGAAAAAGAAGATAGTTCTGAATGGAGTTTGTATCTTGGTAATCAGAGCACTTAACCCAACAAGAAGTTGGGTGAAAGGGGGGGAGAAACCAAGATCAGTGTGGAGTGAGCTAGACGAGCTCAAGAAGTGTTAGTGGTGAGCAATCCAAGTCGAATTACCTTAAACCACCATTAGGCCATGATCCAGAGTTCTTTGTGTCCACCACACTGGTTGAGACACAAAGAACTCACTGGCCAATCCCTAGACCTTGGAGATCTTACTCTTTTCCTTATCAAGGTTTTATCCCAAAAAGGGTTTTCTTTGATAAGGTTTTTAATGAGGAGACTCTTCAAGGGTCCAAGCTTGACTTAGGATCACTAGAGTCAAGCTTGAGGGGGAGTGTTAACTTGAAGAGATGACAATGAACGAGTATAGTGTGGAAATGAGCTGAATAAAGAGGAGGATGTATCTAAGGAGTGTTCAAGAAGAAGGAAGGAAGTGAGGTCGACCTGTCCGTACAAGCCGTACAAGGCCGTACAGGCCATATAAGGCCGTACAAGGTCGAGTGTACACTTCTCGACCAAGGAGCAAAGATAATTAGATCAAGGATGATTTAACCCGGGAGAAGTTAACTTTCGCGAGTTACCTTGGAGACTTACCACCTTATCCGAACGTTGGAGAGGATAAGGTTCGCGAGCCAGGCTGTCCAAGGCTGGAGCATCTGGTCCAAGATTCCAAGATGCTCTTCCCTCCTTAGCCACAAGTTCATATAAGCGCTCCTCTCCTCCTTTACCAGTCGCGTCTCTTGCTCCTTGTAAAGCACTCTATATATTTGTAATCATCTCACTCGAAATAAATCAAGGAGAATCATTTCTCTTCGTCTCCATTTTTCCCTCTTAAGTTCTTCATAGTTTTTCTCTGGTTCTAAACAAAAGTCTCTTCCTTTTTCCTCAAATCTTCTCATTCTCGTCCATATCTCTCTTAGTTTACAAATCTCACATGGTATCAGAGCCTGGTTTCTCGGATATCTAGCTTTCACTTCCCCAAATACTCTGTTCTAAGTTCAAGTTTCAACTTTTCTTTGAGTTACCTTCAATCTAAAGCCTTTCCTGAAATCTTTAGAGAATAAGAGTATAGAGGTGTTTGTTTAGAGATAATCAAAGAGAAACTAAGAGAATAGAGAGATTTAGAACATATTTGTGTGGAGAGCCATTTCAGCTAAGAGAGAAAATAAAGAAGAGAACTGATTGATTCTTATTGATACTCGACATGTCCAATATATAGAGAGATTACAAGGGTTTTCAGAAAGCAAGGAAGAGCAAATATGTGGACATAAAGAGGTAGGCGCGCTTTCTTTCAAACGGTCGACCAAGGGGAGCCACAAGAAGAGCATCAGCATCTTTGGGAAGATGCTGATCCCTTTCCAGCCTGTCCGCGCCTTATCCACACTCCTTTTTACCGGATAGACCAAGGGGAGACACGGTAAGCATCCCTGGTTACTTCTTGTTTTACTCGGATGGAGTTTTACCTTTGGTCGAGTGTTTTGGTTCAACCATGATTTGTACAGCCTGTACGCCCTGTACGGACATGATCAACACAATACCTCTCCAATATTTTCTCCTCCCCTTATCCTTCTTAACCTAATACTCCTCTATCATTCCTCAACTCAACACTCCCCCTCAAGCTTGACCATGTGGAACAAGTCAAGTTTGGAAGGCTATGAGGTTTTCCTCATTAAAAACCTTACCAAGGAAAACCATTTTGGGATAAAAACTTGATGAGGGAAAAAGAGTAAAGACCCCATAGCAGGGGATTAGCTAAGTTGGGTTAGATCAATGAGTCCCAACCGGCCATGGATGGACTCCATTTTCTTTTGTCTTGCCGCCTTAGTGAAGACATCAGCTAGTTGTTCCTCACTCCTAGTATAGCAAGGTAAGATCACTGCTAACCCAATCATCTGCCTCACTTTGTGGCAGTCAACCTCGATGTGCTTGGTCCTCTCGTGGAACACTGAGTTGGTGGCTATGTGGATAGTTGCTTGGTTGTCACAATGCGTTGTCATTGGAGTGGACTGCTCAATACCAAGGTGCTTCAAGATGCCTTTAATCCGGACAAGTTCATTTGTCAACTTCAGCATTGCTCTATACTCGGCTTTAACACTAGAGCAAGACACCACCTTCTGCTTCTTGCTCTTCCATGTAACTAGGTTCCCTCCAATGAATGTGCAGTAGCCAGTAGTGGACTTCCTATCCGCTCTATCACCAGCCCAGTCCGCATCACAGTAACCAACCACTTTAGTGTTGTTGTTGCATCCCATCCATACTCCTTGGCCAGGTGAACCATTCAGATAGCTCAGGATCCGTTCCACCATGTTCCAGTGGTGCTCCTTTGGGATTTGCATGTGTTGGCTTACCTGGTTCACAGCAAAACAAATATCATGACGTGTGATAGTTAAGTATATTAGCTTACCCACTAGCTTTCTGTAAAGCTTGGCATCATGAAATGGTTTGCTATCGTCTATCTCCCCCTCACGAGGAACCTTATACCCATCCTTCATAGGCATCCTTGCTGTCTTCCCTCCAAGTTTACGTGCATCTTTCAAAAGATTAAGGGTATAATTCCTTTGGGACATGAACAACCCTTCCTTGGATCTACAAATCTCAATTTCAAGAAAGTATTTCATTTCCCCCAAGTCTTTAATTTCAAAAACAGATTTGAGATAGTCCTTAGTATCCTTAATACCTTCCTTGTCATTCCCAGTTATGATGATATTATCAACATAGACTAGGAGGACAATGATACCTGATGTAGAGGCAAGAGTGAATGGGGTGTGATCAATCTCGGATTTGATGCAGCCTCGGCCATTCAGGGTAGTGCTTAACTTGTGATACCAGGCTCTTGGAGACTGCTTCAACCCATAGATAGCCTTCCTTAGCCTCAGAACATTTCCATGTTTTACTAGACTCTCAAGGCCCAGAGGGGGATACATAAACACTCCTCTTCCAATTCACCTTGCAAGAAGGCATTCTTCATATCCATTTGCCATAGGTTCCACCCCAAGTTGGTTGCAATGGAGAGGATAATTCGAATAGTATGGAGCTTTTCCACAGGAGCAAAGGTGTCAACGTAGTGCTCTCCATAGGTTTGGGTGAAACCTCTTGCAACAAGTCTGGTCTTCTTCCTTTCTATCTTCCCATTTGGTAGATACTTGATGGTGAAGATCCATCTACTAGTAACAGCCTTCTTCCCTTTTGGCAGCTCACTCTCATACCAAGTCTCATTCTTGATCATAGCACATGCTTCATCACTTACTGACTTCTTCCATTCTTTATCCTCCATAGCTTCCTCATAAGACCGTGGAATCTGACTTTCATCCAAACTGATAATGAAAGAACAATGCTCCTTAGGAAACTCGGCAAGAGAGCAGACAGCTTGACTAGGGTGAGCAACTGCTTGAGAATTGTAGTAGACCCTAGTATTCACCCAGTTAGATGGATGTCTTCTTTCTCTAGTACTTCTCCTTAACGTAGCTTGAACCTCCTCAACTGCTTCCTCATGCTCATCTTGGCCTTCTGGTTCAGGTACCTCATGTTCCATCACACCTTTATCAGGACTTCCAGTGTACTCGTCCTCTATATCATCATCTCCTGGTTCATTTCCCCCCTCATGATCAAGGTTGGATGGTTCTTCAGCTTCCTGTGGTTCAGGTACCCTTTGCTGATCGTGGGTCAGATTGATCCCAAGTCCTTCCATGATCATCCTAAAGCTTGCAGCATTATCAGATGGTTGAGCTAGATCCTTAAGATCTTCCCAACTATTCTCTTCATAGTATCCCCTTGACTCAAGAAAATTGACATTCCGAGATACTAACAGCTTCCTTGTTGAGGGATCAAAGCATTTGAATCCCTTTTGCCTTGTGGAGTAGCCAATGAATATGGCTTTAGTACTCCTAGGTTCCGACTTGTTCCTCATTTCTCCTGGCACCAGCACATAGCACAAGCACCCAAATACCCTTAGATGATCCAACGAGGGCTTGACCTTGTTCAGGACTTCAAATGGAGACTGATCCTCTAAGACTCTGGTTGGTGTCCGGTTGATAAGATAGCAAGCAGTCATTACAACATCACTCCAGAACATCTTTGGAACATTGGTTTGAAACATCATCGACCTTGCCACTTCCATTAGATGCATGTTCTTCCTCTCAGCCACTCCATTTTGTTGTGGAGTTTAAGGGCAGCTCGTTTGATGTAGGATCCCATGTTGAGCTAGATGATCTTTGAAAGCATGACTCATGTATACCCCACCATTATCTGATCTGAAAATCTTAATCTTGACATTATAATGGTTAGCAACATAAGTCTGAAAATTTTTAAATGCATCAAGCACCCTATCTTTAGTTTTTAATGAGTGTTACCCAGGTGTATTTAGATTTCTCATCAATGAATGTAACAAAAACTTATAGTTCTCTTTAGATAAACAAGGTGCAGTCCAAACATCAGAATGAACAAGATCAAAACACTTCTCATAGATAGTACTTGATTTCTTAGACTGGCTTACAATGTTTACCCAAAATGCATGCTTCACACTCATTATTTTTAAACATGACACCAGGTAACATCAAACTAAGAGCCCTGACATGGGGATGACCTAATCTAGCATGCCAAAAACCATCATTATTTGAAGCAGAAACAGAACTAAACGAGTAATTAGAATTGGAATATGGGTAAGGTCTTCAAGCATATAAGGGTCTCCCTTGGTTACTCCTTTCCCAATCAACTTACTGCTCTCAATATCCTGAAACTTCACATCATTAGGACTAAAGATAACATTGCATTGAAGATCATTAGTGCATTTCTTGACAGATAAGAGATTTGAAGTAAACTCAGGCATATTGAATGCTCTAGACTCTTTATCAAACATGTTCAAGGTTCCAATTCCTTTTATAGCTATTCTATCACCATTTGCAATCATAACATGACCATAAGCTGGTTCTATATCCTTTATAAGACTTGTGTCACTTATCATGTGATGAGAGGCACCAGAATAAACAACTAAAGGTTTAGTTGACATACTAGTAGCAGTATATGATCTATACGGTTCACCTAGAGTATCTATCTGATCAAGAGTCTTAGTCATTTCATAAGCAGTGTGAGTATAACCAAGTGTGTTTCCGAGTGTGTTACCATTCTCCTTAAGAGCTTTGTTGAGAGCATCGATGTCGGACCTCCTTATGGGCTCTTGATCCATGCTCTTGACTAAAGTGTGTTGAGATGCCATAGCCTTCCCTACACCTTCACGAGCAGTAAACCCACTTCCAGAAGGACCCTCTTCACTTGCTTCATTGGAAAAGTGGGCTCTTCCTTTCCTCTCCTTCATGAACTTGGTTGGTTTGAGATGGGGATTAAGGATCCAGCACTGACTCCTCTTGTGACCCGGCTTCTTGCAGTGATCACAGATGCCGCCAAACCTCCTATCCTCACCTGATGTGATCATGGACCGGATCACTAAGGAGAACAAGGAGAGTCTAGATGAGCCACATGAAGCCACATTGCACCAGCAGCCTGGTGATGATGCTCTAGCCATTCCTGAAGGTCCCATGACCCGTTCCAGAGTCAAGAAGCTTAAAGAGAATGTTGTTGGACTACTCACTTCACATCCACAACAAGAAAGTCTTGGACAAGGTCTGATCCGAGGTGTCTTGATCACAATTCAAGCCATCTCTACATCAAGCTGAGTTAGTGTCTAGGCAAGACATGGGGTGCGTGCTCTTTTCCTTGCTTTTGGTTTTGTCCCACGAGGTTTTCCGGAGGAAGGTTTTTAACGAGGCCACAACTTGTCTTCACATCACTTAGGCCCTATCTCGGTCCAAGTCTAGAAAGAAGTTTACATTTTATGTTATTTTTAAGCATATGTTAAAGTTAAACCATAGTTTCCATTTTGCTTATTTCCGAAACCCTAGAGAGCTTGTTCTCGGTTTCTTTTTATTTAAAGGGTTCCTAAACCCTATTGTAACTCATCCAACTTTTTATCAACGAGTATTCTTTCTCCTTGACGGCTCTCTCTCTAGAAAGTGTGTCGAGTTCTGGTGTGTAATATCCAGAGACCTAAGGGTGTCTAAATCGGTGTGTCATATCCGGTTTGTTCATCTAGGAGTATCAAGAGATCATCCATCCCTCTTGTGTCACCATTCAATCCACACGCCTTGAAGAACTTGAGTCTCTGATTCGTTCTTGCAAGGATTATCCATTCCCATCAACCAAAGAGCATCCTAGGGACGCATCAAGTGGTATCAGAGCAACTTTGGTTGGGAAGTGCTCGTTTTCTCTCTTATTGTTTTTGTTTCATCCGTGTTTCATCTCTATTACCTTGATTAAGCAATAGATCTAATCTGTTTAGGGCTGCTCGAGTTTCATAAGAAACTAGACAAGTTTCTAAACTTTTTCCTTTTTGCTTGCAAGAAACCCTAGAGCGATAGAAACCCTAGCCGCACAAGTTGTCTTTTTCCTTTTAGATCACTTTGTTTCACCTGTTTAACTTGATAATCACCTTGAACACGAGTAGATTAAGGTTGTTTAGGGTGCTAGACAAGCTTAGAAAAGTTTAGACAAAGTTTAAAGAATTTCCTTTTTACTTGAATCGGCAAACCCTAATCTCCTTTTTGCTTGTAGCCGATTATCCTTTTTGCTTTTGTCTTGCCGAAGAAGCTTTAGGTTGTTTTATCCTTTTTCCTTTTTGCTTATCTCTTTATCTTGAACCCTTTTACTGGTTATTTTTGTTTACCTTTGTGCAGGAAGCATGGGATCCGAGTCTGAAGAAGAAGCTGCACTCGTTAGGAAGAACAAGCTTCTCATGGAGGCTATGTCGGCTCAACTCAATCAGAACATGGTAGCAACCATGACCGAGATGATGAGGACCAACCTCAATGACATCCGGAGAGAGCTCAGAGAAGACATCAGGAGAGCTACTGGTCAAGTTCCAAACCGGGAGACTAGGAGAGAAGAGAGACCTCATGCAACTCGCCAAGAGCATGCCGGTTATGAGGAGACTGATAATGAGTATGAACACCTCAGTTCATCCTCAAGACAAAGCCAAAGAAGACATAGGCGTGTCCAAGAAAGAAGAATGAACCAGGGAGATGAGCTTGCTGGTTTGAAGATAAAGATACCCCCATTCCATGGCAAAGCTGATCCGGATGCCTACCTTGAGTGGGAGAAGAAGATTGAGCTAGTCTTTCAGTGTAAGCAGTACACAAACCACAAGAAGATTCAGATTGCTGCTACCGAGTTCTATGACTATGCTCTAAGTTGGTGGGATCAGTACATCACAACTCGTAGAAGGAATGGAGAGGAACCAGTTGAGACTTGGACAGAGATGAAGTCTATCATGCGCAAGAGGTTTGTTCCAAGTCACTACCACAGAGACTTGCATCACCGGCTTAGGAAACTTACCCAAGGCTCAAGATCAGTGGAGGAGTATTACCAGGAGATGGAGTTGCTCATGCTAAGAGCTAGCATATCAGAAGATAGAGAAGCAACCATGTCAAGGTTCCTATGTGGTTTAAACCGAGAGATACAAGACAATGTTGAGATGCAACATTATGTGGAGCTTGAAGAGATGCTACACAAAGCTATTCTTGTGGAGCAACAGCTCAAGAGGAAGGGACATTCACGCAACCACTATGGCTCTAACCGGTTACACAACACAAAGGAAGAGAAGACCCCTTACCCTAAGGAGTCTAAGCCGTTCCAGAAGGATCACAAGTCCTATCCAAGAGAAGAGACCAAACCAAGCAGTGCTTTTGACAAGGGCAAAGGCAAGGTTGAAGCCTCTAGTTCCAGAGCTCGTGATGTCAAGTGTTTCAAGTGCCAAGGAAGAGGTCATTACGCCTCTGAATGTACCAACAAGAGAGTCATGATTTTGCTGGAAGATGGAGAGTATGCCTCAGAAGATGACATCACCGAGTCTGACCAAGAAGACACTGAAGAAGAACATGAAGAAGGACCAGTCCAGGGGAAGCTTTTAGTAGCAAGAAGACTTCTAAGCTTGCAAAACAAGGCTGAGGAGCTGGAGCAGCGTGAGAACCTCTTCTACACCCGGTGCTTGGTCCAAGGGAAAGTGTGCAGCCTCATTGTTGATGGAGGTAGTTGTGTGAATGCTGCGAGTGAAACCCTGGTCAAGAAGTTGGGATTGAAGGTTCAGAAGCATCCCAAACCTTACCGGCTACAATGGCTGAATGAAGAAGGCACCATGAAGGTCTCAAGTCAAGTTCTTATTCCCTTAGCCATTGGGAGATATGAAGATGAAGTCTTGTGTGATGTGTTGCCTATGGAAGCTGGTCACATACTTCTTGGAAGACCTTGGCAATCTGATCGCCGAGTTATCCATGATGGCTTCACCAACAAGCACTCCTTTGAGTTCAAGGGACGCAAGACCACTCTGGTTCCCTTGACACCTAAGGAAGTTCAACACGATCAGGTTCAACTCCAAAAGAAGAAGGAGATTGATCTAAATCCGGCTGGAACTAAGCAGCCTAACTTCTATGCTAACATGGGTGATATCAAAAGAACTCTCTACTCTCAACAATCTGCTATCTTACTTGTGTTTAAAGAAACTCTTTTGAACCTAACAGATTCTACACCGGTGTATCCGAGTGAAATGGTTTCTCTTTTGCAGGAGTTTCAAGATGTATTTCCAGACGACAATCCCATTGGTTTACCACCTTTGAGAGGGATTGAGCACCAGATAGACTTTGTTCCAGGATCTACACTTCCAAACCGTCCAGCATACAGAACCAATCCGGTTGAGACCAAGGAGTTACAAAGACAAGTAGAGGAACTCATGGAGAAGGGCTATATCCGAGAGAGCTTGAGCCCATGTGCTGTACCAGTGCTCCTAGTGCCTAAGAAGGATGGTACATGGCGTATGTGTGTTGATTGTAGATCAATCAACAACATCACAGTGAAGTATCGCCATCCTATCCCTAGACTTGATGATATGCTTGATGAATTGCATGGTTCTTGCATCTTTTCTAAGATAGATTTGAAAAGTGGTTATCATCAGATTAGGATGAAAGAAGGAGATGAATGGAAAACTGCATTCAAAACTAAACATGGATTATATGAGTGGTTAGTTATGCCATTTGGATTAACCAATGCACCTAGTACATTCATGAGGTTAATGAATCATGTTCTTAGGTCATTCATAGGCATTTCTGTTGTAGTATACTTTGATGACATCTTAGTATATAGCAAGAACTTAGAAGAACATCTAGAACATCTTAGGGCTGTCCTGAATGTTTTAAGGAATGAAAAGCTTTATGCCAACTTGAAGAAGTGCACCTTTTGCACGGATAACTTGGTTTTCCTAGGTTTTGTTGTAAGTGCAGATGGAGTTAAGGTCGATGAGGAGAAGATCAAAGCCATCAAAGACTGGCCGAGTCCAACCACAGTAGGAGAAGTGAGGAGTTTCCATGGGCTTGCTGGGTTCTATAGGCGATTTGTGAGAGACTTTAGCACCATTGCAGCTCCCTTGACTGAAGTGATAAAGAAGGATGTCGGATTCAAGTGGGGAGAAGCACAAGAGAGGGCTTTCCAGAACCTAAAAGAGAAGCTTACTCAATCACCTCTTCTTATGCTTCCTGACTTTACTAAAACGTTTGAAATAGAATGTGATGCCTCAGGAATTGGAATTGGTGCTGTATTGATGCAGGATAGGAAACCTATAGCCTACTTCAGTGAGAAGCTTGGAGGAGCCACTCTCAACTATGCAACCTATGACAAAGAACTCTATGCCTTGGTGAGGGCATTACAAACGTGGCAACATTACTTGTGGCCCAAGGAGTTTGTCATACACACTGATCATGAGTCCCTAAAGTATCTAAAAGGGCAGAGTAAGCTTAGCAAGAGACACGCAAGGTGGGTTGAATTCATTGAGACCTTCCCATACGTGATCAAGTATAAACAAGGTAAGGAGAACATAGTTGCTGATGCACTATCTCGGAGGTATGTTCTCTTGACCACTCTAGATGCTAAGTTACTTGGTTTTGAGCAGATAAAAGATATGTATGTTACTGACCATGATTTCAAGGAAGCCTATGCTTCTTGTGAGAAGTTTGCTGCAGGACATTACTTCAGGCTAGAAGGCTACTTGTTTTATGATAATAGATTGTGTGTGCCTAACTGCTCTTTGAGAGATCTCTTTGTCAGGGAATCCCATGGGGGCAGTCTAATGGGACACTTTGGGGTTGCCAAGACCTTAAAAGTTTTGCAGGATCACTTCTATTGGCCGCATATGAAGAGAGATGTGGAGAGAATCTGTGGGAGGTGTGCTACTTGCAAGCATGCCAAGTCCCAAGTCCAATCCCAGGGTTTGTATACTCCTTTACCCATCCCACACCATCCTTGGAATGACATTTCCATGGATTTTGTTGTTGGATTACCTAGGACTAGAACCGGAAAGGACTCAATCTTTGTTGTTGTTGATAGGTTCTCTAAGATGGCACATTTCATAGCATGTCATAAGACTGATGACGCATTGCATGTTGCTAACTTGTTCTTTAAAGAAGTTGTTCGTTTGCATGGCATGCCTAGGACTATAGTTTCTGATAGGGATACTAAGTTTCTTAGTTACTTCTGGAAGACACTTTGGTCTAAGCTAGGCACTAAACTGTTGTTTTCTACTACTTGTCATCCGCAAACTGATGGACAAACTGAAGTGGTTAATAGAACCTTAGGAACACTCCTGCGTGCATTCATTAAAAAGAACTTAAGGACATGGGAAGAATACTTACCACATTGTGAATTTGCATACAATCATGCTATGCATTCTGCTTCTAAGTATTCACCTTTTGAGATTGTTTATGGGTTCAATCCCACCTCCCCTTTGGATCTAATGCCTTTACCTGAGTGTGAAAGGATCAGTCTAGATGGCAAGAAGAAAGCAGAGATGGTCCAACGGATCCATGAGAAGGCTAGACAAAACATTGAGCAGAAAACCAAGCTTTATGAGAAGCAAGCCAACAAGGGGAGACGTGTGAGGACCTTTGAAGTTGGTGACCAAGTTTGGTTGCACCTGAGGAAAGATAGGTTCCCCAACGAGAGGAAGTCCAAACTGATGCCAAGGGTTGATGGACCTTTCGAGATCATCCACAAGATCAATGACAATGCCTACAAACTTGATCTCCAAGGTAAGTACGATGTATCAAATAGCTTCAATGTCACTGACTTGGCTCCTTTTGCTGTAGATGAACCTGATTTGAGGACAAATCCTTTTCAAGAGGGAGGGGATGATGTGATCATGGACCGGATCACTAAGGAGAACAAGGAGAGTCTAGATGAGCCACATGAAGCCACATTGCACCAGCAGCCTGGTGATGATGCTCTAGCCATTCCTGAAGGTCCCATGACTCGTTCCAGAGTCAAGAAGCTTAAAGAGAATGTTGTTGGACTACTCACTTCACATCCACAACAAGAAAGTCTTGGACAAGGTCTGATCCGAGGTGTCTTGATCACAATTCAAGCCATCTCTACATCAAGCTGAGTTAGTGTCTAGGCAAGACATGGGGTGCGTGCTCTTTTCCTTGCTTTTGGTTTTGTCCCACGAGGTTTTCCGGAGGAAGGTTTTTAACGAGGCCACAACTTGCCTTCACATCACTTAGGCCCTATCTCGGTCCAAGTCTAGAAAGAAGTTTACATTTTATGTTATTTTTAAGCATATGTTAAAGTTAAACCATAGTTTCCATTTTGCTTATTTCCGAAACCCTAGAGAGCTTGTTCTCGGTTTCTTTTTATTTAAAGGGTTCCTAAACCCTATTGTAACTCATCCAACTTTTTATCAACGAGTATTCTTTCTCCTTGACGGCTCTCTCTCTAGAAAGTGTGTCGAGTTCTGGTGTGTAATATCCAGAGACCTAAGGGTGTCTAAATCGGTGTGTCATATCCAGTTTGTTCATCTAGGAGTATCAAGAGATCATCCATCCCTCTTGTGTCACCATTCAATCCACACGCCTTGAAGAACTTGAGTCTCTGATTCGTTCTTGCAAGGATTATCCATTCCCATCAACCAAAGAGCATCCTAGGGACGCATCATCACCATATCCCCTTTCCTTAGGCTTGTACATTGCCTTGTTAGCTTGAGTAACCTCTGCCTTGTTGGCCAAGGATAGGTCCCCTTTTCCTCCAAACAATCAGTGTGAACATTCTTCCTTCTGGATTTGAGCACACACTTCCTCCAAGGATGGCAGCTTAGATGACCTCAAGATGTGCTTGATCAGGTCATTGTACACCGGGTTCAAGGTTAGAAGTAAACCAAAGACCTGATCTTGATCCTTCCTTTCCATGATGATGTCTTGATCCTGTGTTCTCGGCCTCAGCAACTCGATTTCAGACGATAGAGCCCTGAACTTTCCCAAGTGCTTAGTGAACTCCACCTCTTCCTGCACAAGTGTGTTGGTAGCCATTTTCACCTCAAACACACAGATCATATTAGTTGTATTGCCATAGACCTTTTGGAGAGTATCCCATAGATCCTTTGCTGTCTCACAATAGCTGTAAGCTTCAAGGATTTAGGTCTCAAGAGAAGCTTGCGACACGGTGACCACAGTCATATCCTCTTGAACCCATTTGTTCTCATCAGCTAGAGCAAGCTTAGTTACTCCTTTCCCTTCTTCCTTCTCAGCAGCAGGTTTTGGAGGTCCATCTGTGATGTGACTCCACAAACCTTTGTGATGCGCCCCTAGGATGCTTCTTAGGTTGATGGGAGGATATATCCTTGCAAGAACGAATCAGGGACTCAAGTTCTTCAAGGTTTGTGGATGAAGATCAACGTTCCTTTAGCTGAACAGAGAAAGCAGTAGAACTAGGCAAGCAAAGTGCTGAAAGTTTTCGAGTTTATTCAATGATTTGGAAGCTCCCTACGGCTCTTGTTAAATAGAAAACAAAGTCTTACCCTAATCCTAAACCAAGTTGGTTTAGTCTAAACCTATTCCTAATTGTTTTACTAACCCTAAACCCAATTGCAATTGGTTTACTCTCAATCCAAAATCATAAATCTAGTAGTCTTTGGTTTACTGGTTCATATTAAGTACAAATTGAAATCATATTAAACCAACATGGTGGTTTATCTTTAGTTTTGATTGATTCCTCCTCTTGTCTCACGTGCTCAAACATAACTAGTAGAGCTTGTCTCTGAGCTTTGGTCTTTGATCTTGTAATCGGTCCAGTTGAGAAGATCAAATCATCCTGAGCTGCATTCTGGTCCATCTCCTCTTCTCCACTCATCCAGTCGCCTACATGAGGATCTACTTGCTCCAGCTCATCCATCAGCTTATGTATCTCTCCCTTGTAAGGCTCCTCCTCTGGCTCTTTGGTTTCTTGGGCAGTTAGTTTGGCTTGAGGTTGCATTTGATCCAATGGTGGTCGCACCATCCCCTCCTCCTTTAAAAGGATTTGACCTCAAATCCGATTCATCTGCAACAAAAGGGATCAAGCCAGAAACATTGAATGTTGAGCTAATGGTGTACTTACCATGGAGATCAATCTGGTAAGCATTATTGTTGATCCTCTTGGGTACTTTGAATGGACCATCCGTCCTTGGCATCAGCTTGGACTACCTCTCATTAGGAACCTTTCCTTCCTGAGGTGGATCCACACGAGATCACCTGGTTCTAACACCAATTCTCTCCTGGCTTTGTTTTTCTTTCTTGCATACATTTTGGTGCGGTCCTCTATGTTCGTCCTGACCTGTTCATGCAAAGATCTAACAAACTCGGCCTTCTTCTGACCATCAAGGTTAGTCTGTTCTTTCAAAGGTAAAGCAAACAAGTCTATGGAGACAATGGATTGAATCCATAGACGGCTTGAAAAGGGGTGAGCTTAGTGGCTGAATGCATTGACCTATTGTATGCAAACTCTACATGAGACAAACAGTCTTCCCAAGTCCTAATGTTCTTTTTGATGATAGCACGAAAGAGAATAGACAATGTTCTATTGACAGTCTCAGTTTGCCCATCAGTTTGTGGATGACAAGTGGTTGAAAATAGCAATCTAGTTCATAATTTTCCCCATAAGGTTTTCCAGAAATAGCTAAGGAACTTAGAGTCCCTATCAGAAACTATGGTCCTGGGCATTCCATGCAGTCTAACAACTTCCCTAAAGAATAGATCAGCCACTAAGGATGCATCATCAGTCTTATGGCAAGGTATGAAATGTGCCATCTTAGAAAACCTATTAACCACCACAAAGATGCTATCTCTACCCTTTCTAGTTCTAGGCAGTCCCAAAACAAATTCCATAGAGATATCAACCCAAGGTTCAGTAGGAATAGGGAGTGGAGTATACAAACTTGTTGGTTGCACCTTGGAATTGGCCTGCTTGCACACGACACACCTTGAGCACACCCTCTCCACTTCTTTCTTCATGTTAGGCCAGTAGAAGTGTTCCTGCAAGGTAGACAGTGTCTTGTCTACGCCAAAGTGTCCCATCAACCCTCCTCCATGAGCTTCCCTAACATATAGTTCCCTCAAAGAACCACAAGGTACACACAAGCGGTTATCATAGAAAAGAAAACCTTTCACTTGATTAAACTTTCCACTAGCATGTTTCTTAGTGTTCCTAAAAGCTTCCTGAAACTCTGGATCATCAGCATAACAAGACCTAAGATGTTCAAATCCCAAAAGCTTTGTTTACATAGAAGATAATAGAACATACCTTCTTGAGAGTGCATCAGCTACTACATTCTCCTTACCTTGCTTGTACTGGATGACATAAGGGAATGTCTCAATGAACTCAAACCACCTAGCATGCCTCTTGTTCAGCTTATGTTGCCCTTTGAGATGCTTAAGAGATTCATGATCTATATGGATCATAAATTCTTTAGGCCAAAGGTAATGCTGCCACTTCTGAAGAGCTCTCACCAAGGCATACAGCTCCTTATCATAGGTTGGGTAGTTCAATGTGGTGCCTCCAAGCTTCTCACTGAAGTAAGATATAGGCCTCCTTTCTTGCATCAGCACGGCTCCAATTCCCACTCAAGATGCATCACACTCTATCTCAAAAGTTTTGACACGACCCTAGGATGCTTCTTTGGTTGATGGGAGGATAGATCCTTGCAGGAACGAATCAGAGACTCAAGTTCTTCAAGGTTTGTGGATTGAAAGGTTACACAAGAGGGATTGATGATCTCTTGATAATCCTAGATGAATAAATCGGATATGACACACCAACAGAGACACCCTTAGACTCTGGATATTACACACCAGAAACCTCAACTCGCCAACTAGAGAGAGAGAGAGAAATAGGGTTTTTGATAAAAGACTGCTTGAGTACAATAGGGTTTGTGGAAACCCTTAAATAAAAGAAACCATAGAACAAGCTCTCTAGGGTTTCAGAAATATAACATAAAACTATAGTTTAAAAGATAACATAAGATAAAAATAAATGGTCTTCTAGTAGTCTTGGGCCGAGGTAGGGCCTAGGTAATTTGTAAGACAAGTCGTCGCCCCGTTAAAAACATTCCTCCGGAAAACCTCGTGGGACAAAACCAAAAGCAAGGAAAAGAACACACACCAATTGTCTTGCCTAAACACTAGCTCAGCTTGATGTAGAGATAGCTTGAATGGTGATCAAGATATCTCGGACCATCAAACCTTGTCCAAGACTTTCTTCTTGTTGTGGATGTGAAGTGAGTAATCCTACAACAATCTCCTTGAGTTTCTTGGCTCTGGAACGGGTCATGGGACCTTCTGAAATGGTCAAAAAACATCATCACTATGCTGCTGGTGCATTGTGGCATCTTGTGGCTCGTCTAAGATCTCTTTACCCTCTGTGGTATGCTGGTCCATTATCACATCATCCTCTCCCTCTGCAAAAAGATTTGTCCTCAAATCTGTTTTACCTGCAATAGAGGGGACCAAGTCAGTAACATCAAAGTTTAAAATCAGATTACACTTACCTTTCAAGCCTCTTTGATAGGCATTGTTGCTGACTGGTTTGGATATGTAGAAGGCATTGATCCATTTAGTTCCTGATTCATTATTCAAACCTGATACATGGAAACAAAGCAAGTTAGCACATGAAATTTTATCAAAGAGTAATAATCTTATCCCATATTCATTTTTGTTCGGTTTTGGCTTGTGTGCTGCATCTGGTGGTGCTTCTTTGATGAGGATGAATCCAGTGACGTCTTGGTGCATATCCTGGTCCCGATCAGGTGGTTTGAGTAAGCTCCATTGCCTCTTTATATGACCTTGGAATGTACTCTTGATCCAGTTGACCAATAAAGACTTGGTGTTCTTGTGGATACTGAGCGAATGAGCATACTGCCTGTATAGGATGAGCCACTGCCTGTGAGTTGAAGTAGACCCTCGTGTTGATCCAGTTTGAAAGATCCTTTTTCAGCCTTGTACTTCTCCTAGGAGGCTGGACTGCTTCATGCTCTCCTTCCTCCTCAGATTCTGCTTCATCATTTACTGGTTCTGATTGTCCTTGTTGCCTTTAATCCTGATCATGAGTTTCTTGTTGATTCCCCCCTTCAGGATCAGGATGAGTGGCTTCCACAGCTTCATTAGTCCCATCTTCCTCATCCACAATGTCTTGACCAGATGTAGCTTCAGGTGCACACACCCTTGTCTCCTGATTTTTCTGAGTCATGCTGATGCCAAGATTCTCCAAAATCACTCTGAGATTGGCTGCTTTGTCTGATGCTTGAGAGAGGTCTTTCAAGTGATCCCAACTCTTTTCCTCATAGTATCCCTTAGTCTATACAAACTTCACATCTCTTGATAAGGAAACCTTTCTTGTCACTGGATCAGAACATTTATAACCCTTTTGTGTTGGAGAGTAGCCAACGAACATTGCCTTAGAACTTCTTGCATCTAACTTGCTCCTCAGTTCCTCTGCTATCAACACAAAGCAGAGGCAGCCAAATACTCGCAAATGATCCAAAGATGGCTTGTTGCAGTTTAGTACTTCAAATGGAGACATGTCATTGAGTATCTTAATTGGAATCATGTTGATAAGATAACAGGCAGTCATGACAGCATCACTCCAAAATCCCTTTGGTACATTAGTGTGGAACATCATTGACCTTGCTACTTCCATCAGGTGCCTATTCTTCCTCTCAGCTACTCCATTTTGTTGAGGAGTATAAGGAAAGCTTGTCTGATGTATGATCCCATGTTGAGCTAGATACTGCTTGAATGCTTGAGTTTGGCATTGAAATGGTTGAAGACATGGGTCTGAAAATTCTTGAAAGCTTCAAGCACTCTGTCCTTAAATTGAATCAGTGTCACCCAAGTATACTTAGACTTCTCATCAATGAATGTCACAAAATATTTGTGATTTTCTCTGGAAAGACAAGGAGCAGTCCACACATCAGAGTGAACAAGGTCAAAGCATTTCTCATAGATGGTGCTAGACCTTGGAAAAACTGTCCTACAATGCTTCCCCAAGATACATGCTTCACACACATCATTCTCAAACACCACACCAGGAAGCATCAGATTTAAAGCTCTAGCATGGGGATGTCAACTCCAGTAGCTGTACTGATAATGCATATAGAAAGTTCTGTCTTTTGGAGATGATAGAGTTCATCCTGGCTGTGCCCTCTTCCTATCAACTTCCCTATCTTTAAATCTTGAAACTCAACCTCATCTGGTCTGACTACAACCTGACAACTCAAGTCAACTCTAGCCTTCCTTACTGAAAGCAAATTAGATGTAAACTGAGGCATATATAAGGCAGATGATTCCTTATCAAACAGCCTAAGGTTCCCTATCCCTTCTATCTTAATCTTATCTCCATTTGCTATAATCACATTCCATGAGGCAGGCTTAACATCACTAATAAAACTCATATCACTAATGATGTGATGGCTAGCTCTGGAATCTTCAATGATGGGTTTAGAGTCAGGAGAATATTTACCAACCTCCTTGGGTGAGATAAGGGCCTTGGCAGCTTTTATAAAGGAATCAAAGTCTCTTCTGGTCACTGGACTATCAGAATTGGTTGCCCTTGCCATACTCCTCCATGTTCCTCCTTCATTAGAATCACCACAGAGTGCTGAATACATGGTTCTTCCTGTAGTTACTTGATCCTCAAACTCCGTGAGCTGAAATGTACTTGGCATGCTTCCTAGGGAACTTGGAAGCTTCCTTTCTTGAATGATATAACTTATCATATTATTGCAGGGTGAATCCAGGTTTAGGAGAAGACTGAAAACTTTGTCTTGCTCATAGACAGCTTGAAGACTCTCCCATATATTCCCATAAACATTTTGAAGCTTCTCCCATACATTGTTGGCGGTTCTGAGGTGATAATGATCCTCTAAGATATGTTCAGACAGAGAGCTGTGTATAATTCAAGTGTTTGCTGTTCCTCTTGAACCCATTTGTCTTCATGCTTTAGGCAAGTGGCCTGACTATCCTCTTGAGCCATCCTCTTTGAAGTTTCAGCCTCCATGATATGGCTGTCCCAATGTACATGACTTCCCAAGGTAACTCTGGCCACTCTTAACCATAAAAGATAGTTAGGACCCTCTAGGGTCACTGGAATGAGATTCTCCTTCTTCATTTTCTTGGTCGAAATCATCTTTTCTATTTTTGGCAATTTCTGGAGCTGGAAATGATGAACAGCTGAAGAACAAAATGAACTTTGCCAAAAATAGAAATGAAACTCAAAGAATTGCGGAAATAAGTGAAATAGTAGAGAGATCTGGGTCTCAAGAGCATACAGCTCTGATACCATGTGAAAATAGAGAGATTTAGTGTCTGGTTTGTGTAGAGAAAATGAAGAACAGCAAGAACATGAGAGAGAGAGAGAGAGGGATTTCGCCCAGAATAAGAGAGAGAGAGAGGAAATATATTTCCTTGCTTATTTTTGGTTCTCGATACATCAATAATATAGGCCAACAAAAGTCAAAAGTTGACAAAAGAAAAAAACAATAAACAAAGATCTCCCAAGAAGACAAACTGGCTCAGACAGAAGGGATGATAGTGACATCTCTCCAACCTTCCTCCTCCTTAACCAAAACATGTGATCCTCCTGTGTAGCTTAGTCCCAACGGTGTCATCCATTATTTAAATAGTTCCTGAGTCTTGGGGAAGTCCCCCACGAGATATTTATACTTAGACAGATCCAATACTTGCCTTAGACACCAAGCTAGGTTAAGGGAACCAATCTGTACATGTGTACGGACCAGACAGTTTTGATTCATCCAAATATCTCTTGTGATCTCTTCTCACTGTTTATATCTTCATGTCAACACATAACTCCATCTTATTTGTTCTTCATCTCAACATCTTATTCTAGGCGAAATCCCTCTCTCTCTCTCTCTCATGTTCTTGCTGTTCTTCGTTTTCTCTACACAAACCAGACACTAAATCTCTCCATTTTCCCTCGGATAGGGCTTGTTTTCTTTCTGATATGACTTAGACTCCTTAGGATTGGTTGACTTCTCTTCCTTGGTGTTGTGTAACCGGTTGGATCCATCGCTGGTTCGTGAATGTCCCTTCCTCTTGAGCTGTTGTTCCACAAGAATAGCCTTGTGTAACATCTCTTCCAACTCCACATAATGTCGCATCTGAACATTGTCTTGTATCTCACGGTTTAGACCACACAGGAACCTTGACATTGTGGCTTCTCTATCTTCTGATATACTAGCCCTTAGCATGAGTAACTCCATCTCTTGGTAGTATTCTTCCACTGATCTTGAACCTTGAGTGAGCTTTCTGAGCCTATGGTGCCAGTCTCTATGGTAATGACTTGGAACAAACCTCTTGCGCATGATAGACTTCATCTTTGTCCATTTTTCAACTGGTTCCTCACCATTCCTTCTACAGTTAGTAATGTACTGATCCCATCAGCTTAGAGCATAGTCATAGAACTCAGTAGCATCTATCTGGATCTTCTTGTGATATGTGTACTGCTTACGACTTTCCTTTTTTGGTTTGAAAGCCCTAGATATTTTAAACCTAGCCGCATAAAGTTCAGCTTGCCAAGCAAGTAATTCTTCTGTGTTGAGTTTTTATTTTTTGCTTCTCGTGAATACCTTGAACTCTTTACTGGTTATTGTGTTTCCTTGGTGCACGCATCCATGGGAACCGAGACTGAGGAAGAAGCCGAGTTGGTCCGGAAGAACAAGCTGCTCATGGAAGCCATGACGGCTCAACTGCATCAATCTTTGCTGCTCTTCCCCCAAGATCTCCTCCCTCTCTCAACAGATCCATTGCATACTTCCTTTGAGACAGAAATAGTCCTTCCTAGGATCTACACACTTGAATTACAAGGAAATACTTCAGCTCTCCAAGATCCTTGATGTCAAACACTGATTTCAGGAATGCTTTAGTGGCCTGAATCCCTTCCATGTCGCTTCCTGTGATGATAATATCATCTACATTTATCAGGATAACCGCAATGTCTTGTGGACCAGTCAATGTGAAGAGAGTATGATCAGCTTCTGACTTTCTAAATCCTCTTCCATTCAGTGTGGTGCTTAGCTTGTAATACCCTGCCTTTGGTGATTCCTTCAAGCCATAAATTGCTTTCTTCAGCCTCAACACATTCCCTGGTTTGACCAAGTGCTCTAGACCTGGAAGAGGATGCATGTAGAACTCATCTTCTAATTCTCCTTGCAGAAAGGCATTCTTCACATCCATTTGCCACAAATCCCATTCCAAGTTAGTAGCAATTGAGAAAATGATCCTAATGGTGTGACGTTTTGCTATTGGTGCAAATGTATGAATGTAATCCTCTCCATATGTCTGAGTAAATCCTCTTGCAACCAGCCTTGTCTTGCGCCTCTCCACCTTTCCATTTGCCAAGTACTTAATGGTGAAAACCCACTTCCTGGTCACTGCCTTCTTGCCTTTTGGGAGTTCAGCCTCATACCAAGTGTCATTGACTATCATAGCATTGGTTTCATCCCCAACAGAGTCACTCCACTCTTCAAGCTCCATTGCCTCTTCATATGACCTTGGAATGTACTCTTGATCCAGTTGACCAATAAAGACTTGGTGTTCTTGTGGATACTGAGCCAATGAGCATACTGCCTGTATAGGATGAGCCACTGCCTGTGAGTTGAAGTAGACCCTCGTGTTGATCCAGTTTGAAGGATCATTTCTCAGCCTTGTACTTCTCCTAAGAGGCTGGACTGCTTCAGGCTCTCCTTCCTCCTAAGATTTTGCTTCATCATTTCATGGTTCTGATTGTCCTTGTTGCCTTTCATCCTGATCATGAGTTTCTTGTTGATTCCCCCCTTCATGATCAAGATGAGTGGCTTCTACAGCTTCATTAGCCCCATCTACCTCAACCACGGTGTCTTGACCAGAAGTAGCTTCAGGTGCACACACCCTTGTCTCCTGATTTGCCTGAGTCATGCTGATGCCAAGATTCTCCAAAATCACTCTGAGATTGGCTGCTTTGTCTGATGCTTGAGAGAGGTCTTTCAAGTCATCCCAACTCTTTTCCTCATAGTATCCCTTAGTCTCCACAAACTTCACATCTCTTGATATGGAAACCTTTCTTGTCAATGGATCATAACATTTATAACCCTTTTGTGTTGGAGAGTAGCCATTGAACATTGCTTTGGAACTTCTTGCATCTAACTTGCTCCTCAGTTCCCCTGGTATCAACACAAAGCAGAGGCAGCCAAATACTCGCAAATGATCCAAAGAAGGCTTGTTGCAGTTTAGTACTTCAAATGGAGACATGTCATTGAGTATCTTAGTTGGACTCCTGTTGATAAGATAACAGGCAGTCATGACAGCATCACTACAAAATCTCTTTGGTAGCTCTCCCTTGCTCACACCTTTTCCCAGCATCTTACTGGTCTTAATATCCTGAAAGAACACATCATGAGGACTGAAAATAACCTTGCAATCCAGATCATTAGTGGCTCTTTTAACAGATAATAAATTAGATGTGAAAGTAGGCATGTAAAAGGCTTGAGACTCTTTATTAAACAAATTCAGATTTCCTATTCCTTCAATAGGGATCCTATCACCATTTGCAATCACTACACTACCTAGAGCTGGTTTGACATTGCTAATGAGTTTAACATCCCTAATCATGTGATGAGATGCTCCTGAGTCAAGTATCAAAGGCCTAGTAGTTTGTGATGCAGTGTGAATAGAATTTAAAGCATTAATACTAGTGTTACCAGAGTTTGCATTGAGAGCCTTTATGAGGGCCTCAATGTCTGACTTGCGGATGAAGGCATCATCATTAGGAGGTTGAGGTATGGCCTGAGAGGTAGACCCAACCGCATGTGTTGTTGAGATCATGGCTCTTCTATCCTCTCCCTTGCGAATAGAGACATTGGCTGGTTGTGTGTCTTGAGCTCTTGCTTCATGAGCTCTGGTCTGATTGAACTTAGGTGGCCTGAGGTGGGGTTGAAGAATCCAGCAGTTATTCTTGGAGTGTCCTTGCTTCTTTCCTGGCATATAGTAAGCTTTGTTTCCTGAAGCAGTCTCCATCTTCTCGGCCTTATTAACCATGTATAGCTTTCCTTTACCCCCAAACAGCCCATCAGAACCTTGTTTTTTCTGTAGTTGAGCACACACATCATCCAGACTGGGCAGCTCCTTAGCTCTTAAAATGTGTTTGATAACATCATTGAAAGTAGGATTAAGAGTGAGGAGTAACCCAAATACTTTGTCCTCCTCACGCCTTGTATTCAGGATGGTTGGATCAGTGGTGCTTGGTCTCAGCATCTCAAGTTCAGCCACAATGCTCTAAAATTTCCAAAGTGTTTGGTAAAGTCTATATCCTCCTGATGCAGGTTGTTGATTGTCCTCTTCACTTCAAAGACTCTGCTGAGGTTAGAGGTGTTTCCATAGACTTTTTGTAAGTTGTCCCACAACTCCTTTGCTGTCTCACAGTAGGAGAGCTTCCATTATGGGACCATCCAGAGAACCTTGCAAGGCAGACAACACCATGAGATCTTCTTGAAACCATTTGCCTTCATCTGTCACTACAACTTCTCTGCCATCTTCTACTTGTGTGATTTGTCTTGGGGCTTCTCCTGAAGTGATGTGCTCCCATAGACCTCTACCACCAAGGGATGTCTTGGTCAATCTCGACCATAGAAGGCAGTTTAAACCTTTTAGAGTGACTGGAAAGACTATTTGTTTGTGTTGCTCCATTTCGACTTGTTATTTTCCAGTGGGTAATAGAGTGTGCTGGGTAGAAATTTGAAGTTTGAACACTGGAAAAGCTAGAAAACAAGCATAAACAAGCTACCAACTCTTTATATGGTGAATATATGAAGAGAAATGAAGAGAAATAAAGAGAAATGGTTAAGAACAGCCCAGAAACTTGCAAGAACAAGACTAATATCCACTGGATAAAAGGATGTTCTTCAAGAAAACCAGAAAATATTCGGATAGAAAGGTAGAGTGAAGTAAGTAGAGTGTGTTTTCCGAAGAAAGTGAAAGGTTTAGGAGCTTAATGCTCTGATACCATGAAAGTAAATGAAGAACAGTGAAGAACAAGCTCAAGAAAAGAGAGAAAGATGAGTTTGAATTCAAGAGAGAGAGAGAGAGTAAATTTCGTATGCAAGAGAGAAAGAGAGAGAAGGAACTCTTTTCCTTGATTAGAATAAGTGTGAGGATACAAATATAAAGAGGCAAGATTCCAAATACAGACACAAGAGAAATAATAAACAAATGTTCTGCTGTGTTCTGCTCAAGGCACTGAAAGTGACTTGTCCTCACAGCTGGAGCAGAGAGCAGAAGTGGAACATGTGACTTCTCCTTATTTTATTCATTCCTTTTGTTCCCATAATATCTCCAACGGTCTTCTCCTCTTTCTGATGTCGACCAAGGTGAGTTTAAACTTGCCTTGAATCTGAAGACACGTTAGATTAGTCTTGGGTGACTTCGGAGGCAAGTGTTGTACAAACATACTTGCATTCCAAGTCTGCTCGGATTTGTTGCTTCTTCTTCAAGTGATTCCAGATCCTCTTTTCTCCTTTTCTATTTATTTCCTTTGTCAATACTTGGACATGTCAGTCCCAAAGTCTAAAAGAAGTGTAGAGTGGGATATCATACAATGAGAGACTACCTTGTGAGGGCTCTTAAGGTGATTCAAACACCAGTTGTTCCGGGTAAGAGGAAGAAAGCGAAATGACACACGCATAGGATGCTTCTTTGGTTGATGGGAGGATAGATCCTTGCAAGCACGAATCAGAGACTCAAGTTCTTCAAGGTTTGTGGATTGAATGGTGACACAAGAGGGATGGATGATCACTTGATAATCCTAGATGACTAAATCGGATATGACACACCAAGTTAGGCACCCTTAGACTCTGGATATTACACACCAGAAACACCTCAACTCGCCAACTAGAGAGAGAGAGAGAGAAATAAGGTTTTTGATAAAAGACTGCTTGAGTACAATAGGGTTTGCAGAAACCCATAAATAAAAGAAAACAGAGAACAAGGTCTAGGGTTTCGGAAATATAACATAAAACTATAGGTTTAAAAATAACATAAGATAAAATGGATTGTCTTCTAGTAGTCTTGGGCCGAGATAGGGCCTAGGTGATTTGTAAGACAACTCGTGGCCTCGTTAAAAACCTTCCTCCGGAAAACCTCGTGGGAGAAAACCAAAAGCAAGGAAGGAAAAGAGAACACACCAAATGTCTTGCCTAAACACTAGCTCAGCTTGATGTAGAGATAGCTTGAATGGTGATCAAGATATCTCAGACCATCAAACCTTGTCCAAGACTTTCTTCTTGTTGTAGATGTGAAGTGAGTAATCCTACAACAGTCTCCTTGAGTTTCTTGGCTCTAGAAGGGGTCATGGGACCTTCTGGAATGGTCAAAGCATCATCACCAGGCTGCTGGTGCATTGTGGCATCATGTGCCTCGTCTAAGATCTCTTTACCCTCTTTGGTAAGCTGGTCCATGATCACATCATCCCCTCCCTCTTGAAAAGGATTTGTCCTCAAATCTGGTTCATCATCAACAAAAGGAACCAAGTCAGTAACATTGAAGTTATTAGACACATCATACTTACCTTGGAGATCAAGTTTATAGGCATTGTCATTGATCTTGTGGATGATCTCGAAGGGTCCATCAATCCTTGGCATCAGCTTGGACTTCCTCTCGCTGGGGAACCTCTCTTTCTTTAGGTGTAGCCATACCTTGTCACCAACATCAAAGAGTTGCACACGCCTTCCCTTGTTGGATTGCTTCTCATACTACTTAGTTTTCTGTTCAATGTTTTGTCTGGCCTTTTTGTGGATTTGCTGGACCATCTCAGCTTTCTTCTTACTATCTAAAATAACCCTTTCACACTCAGGTAATGGCATTAGATCTAAAGGAGATGTGGGATTTAAGATCTTTTGATATCTTAGTAGAAAAGTAACGAGAAAGAGATTAAGAACAGATTTAGAAAGGAAAACTTAACGAGAAGAGAGATTATGAGAGACTATGAAGAACATCTTGAGACTCGGAAACTTAGAGAGAACTGTATGATTTATTCATCCACTCGGGGTTACAATATATAGAGAAGGTCTACAAGGGTTTTCGTAAAGTAAGGAAAGAAAGGAGTGGCCAAGATCAACTCAGGCCCGCCTAATTTGAAAAGAGAGCTTCCTGGCCAAGTAAATGGAATCAGCATCTTTGACAAGATGCTGATCCTTTCCAGCCTTGTGCCAGCATGTCTGTCCAGAGCTTCTTCCTTTCCAACGGATGGATAAGGTTACCTCGCCAACGGATGACTTCTAGTAACTTTAGTTTTACCTGGTTGGTAAAACTGGTCGAGTGCTTTTGGGTCGACCTTGTACGGCCTGTACGGCCTGTACGGCCTTGTACGGCCTGTACGGCCTTGTACGGCCTGTACGGCCTTGTATGGACAAGTTCGACTCAAACCCTTCCCTTTTCCTCCTTCTCTCTATTTAACCCAAAGTAGATACCACAACTTAACACTCCCCCGCAAGCTTGACCATATGGAACAAGTCAAGCGTGGAAGGCTATGAGATCTCCCTCATTAAAAACCTCACCAAAGAGAAAAACCTTTTTGGGATAAAACCCTTTGATGAGGGAAAAAGAGTAGAGACCCCATAGCAGGGGATTAGCTAAGTTGGGTTAGATCAATGAGTCCCAACCTCACATAGATGGAGTCCATTGTCTTCTGTCTAGCTGCCTTTGTAAACACATCCGCCAACTGATCCTCACTCACTTTATAGCATGGCAAGATCACTCCTAATCCAATCATTTCCCTTAACTTGTGGCAATCGACCTCAATGTGCTTGGTTCTTTCATGGAATACTGAGTTGGAGGCTATATAGATTGCGGCTTGGTTATCACAATGCATTGTCATTGGAGTAGACTGATCAATCTCCACATGCTTCAAAATGCCTTTGATCCACACCAGCTGTTTTGTAAGCTTCAGCATTGCCCTATACTCAGCTTCGGCACAGGAACAAGAGACCACCTTCTGCTTCTTGCTCTTCCAGGTAACTAGGTTCCCACCTATAAAGGTGCAATATCCAGTGGTCGACTTCCTGTCCATCCTATCTCCTGCCCAATCCGCATCACAATAGCCCACCGCTTCGATGCTCCTATTGCACCCCATCCATACTCCAAGGTTTGGTGATCCGTTCAGATACATCAGGATCCTCTCAACCATGTGCCAATGATGTTCCTTTGGAACTTGCTGTTGAATAAAGGTTATAATATGATAGAGGAAGGCTTATGAAGAGGATAGGAAATGGCTTAGAGATGTCCATACAATGTCCGTACAACTAGGCCGTACAGGCCGTACAACTTGGGCGAAGCAGTTTACCGCAGACGAGAAGTTACTCGGGTAAGAGTAACTCGACCCAGAGTTACTCTTACTAGTTACCAAGCGGATCAAGCTTGACTGAGGCGCGCGTTTGACAGGCTGGCTTGTGCTGGAAGAGCATCTGGTCAAGATGCAAAAGGAATCTCGCGTGTGAAGCTTTCCAGCCACAAGAATTCAAACGGGACGCTCCTGGTCTTTGACTCCACACGCCTGTTGAAAAAGCTTATCCAGAACTTTATCCTTTATCCGTTGTAGGGCTTTACTCTCCCTCTATATATTTGTAAACCTTGTTCATCAATGGTTTCAAGTCTCTCTCGTTGAGTCTCTTCTTCTTTAGTCTAAATCTCTCTCTCAGTCTCTTATTCTCTCCCTCTACACTCAATCTCTATCAAACTTTCATGGTATCAGAGCCAGGTTCTCTTGAATATGGGTTCGTTTGATCCGTTTTGTTCAAACTCTCAACCTTTCCGTTCATAAAGTGCAAGTCTCACTCTTTTGATTCGAAATAGAGAACATGAAGACTACTGTCATTCCGGTTACTCTCAAAGGTGGAAACTACCTTCTTTGGTCGATGTGGTGAAGACAGTCGTGGGAAGTAAGGGCCTTTGGAACCATATCCTTGAAGACGAAGCTCGAAAGCTCATTACTCAGGAAGGCGACAAAGAAGTGGTGGTTTGTGATGAACTGAAGTGGATCCAGGAGGATAATCTGGTGATGTCCATCCTCCGGATCTCACTGGATCCGTCGATCTTGGAGGCCTACAGCTACTGTGAGAAGGCTAAAGATATGTGGGATACACTAAAAAAGGTGTATGGAAACATCTCAAACCTCACACGAGTGTTTGAAATCAAGAGGGCTATCAACAACTTAGCTCAAGAATATATGGAGTTTACTAAGCATTTGGGAAAGTTTCGAGCTTTATGGTCAGAGCTTGAGATGCTAAGGCCAAGCACCACGGATCCGAATGAGTTGAATGAGAGGCGTGAGCAAGAGAAGGTCTTTGGGCTCTTGCTCACCCTCAACACCACCTACAATGATCTGATCAAACATATCCTCAGATCCGAGAAGCTCCCCACCCTTGAAGAAGTTTGTGCTCAAATCTAGAAGGAAGAAGGGTCCTTGGGGCTATTTAGAGGAAAGGGGGAGCTCACTCTTGACGATCAAGCTGAGGTGCCTCAAGCTAACAGGGTCCACAAGTATGAAGATAGGATGGTTGCTGGGAACTTTGAAGACAGAAGGTTCAATGGAAATTGTGATCATTGCAAGAGGCATGGTCATAAGAGAAGTCAATGCTGGATTTTCAATCCTCACCTCAAGCCGGCCAAGTTCATGAAAGAGAGGGAAAGGAAGAGCCACTGTAACCTATGGAACGGGTGATCAATCGGGTGCTGTGACTTCAACCAAGGCAAATGAGAGAGAAGGTCGTGAAGGTGGTCAGAGCAAGGCCCTGGTGACCTACACTGCCCATCAGCCACGCCTCAATGAGCATGAGGTCATCCGTCGATCTGAGATGGATGCTCTCATCAAAATGCTCAACGATAATGGTAACAGTCTTGGTAATGTCAAAGGGTATTCTTTTGGTGCATATAGGGTTGCTAGTATTGTTGAACAACCGGATAGTTTCCACACTGATTCTAGGATGATTGGTTATTCTCATACTGCGCATAACATGTGTAAACCATTGATACTAGACTCTGGTGCATCTCATCATATGATTAGTGATACAAGTCTTATTAGGGATATAAAACCGGCTAATGGACATGTAATGAGAGCAAATGGAGATAGGATACCAATAAGAGGTGTAGGCAAGCTGAAATTGTTTAACAAAGAATCTAGAGCCTTTTACATGCCTGAGTTTACTTCAAACTTACTCTGTCAAGAAGTGTACCACTAATATGCATTGCAATGTTATATTCGGCCCTAATGATGTGAAGTTACATGATATTAAGAGCAGCCGATTGATTGGGCAAGGAGTAACCAAAGGAGATCTTTATATGCTTGAAGAGCTTAGTTCTGTGCCTGATCATAGATGCTCGTTTACTTCTGTTTCTGCTTTTGTTTTAAATGAGAATGCTTTGTGGCATGCTATACTAGTACACCCTCATGTTAGAGCTTTAAACTTAATGGGTCCAAGTGTTATTTTGAGAATAATGATTGTGAAGCTTGTATCTTAGGCAAGCATTGTAAGACTGTGTTTTTTAAATCATCAACCATCTATGAGCATTGTTTTGATTTGATTCACTCTGATGTTTGGACTGCACCATGCTTATCTAGAGAGAATCACAAGTATTTTGTAACATTCATAGATGAGAATTCTAAATACACCTGGATAACCTTGATTCCATCTAAGGATAAGGTGCTTGATGCATTTAGAAATTTTCAAAACTATGTGACTAACAAGTTTAATGCCAAGTTGAAATTTTTTAGATCGGATAATGGAGGGGAATACACTAGCCAAGCATTCAAGCAACACTTATCTCAACATGGAATCCTTCATCAGACAAGCTGCCCTTACACACCTCAACAAAATGGAGTGGCCGAGAGAAAGAATAGACACCTCATGGAGGTTGCAAGGTAAATGATGTTCCAAGCCAATGTCCCAAAGAGGTTCTGGAGTGATGCAGTGTCTTCAGCTTGTTACTTGATCAACATAACACCAACCCGAATCCTTGAAGACAAGTCACCATTTGAGGTCTTAAACAGGTATAGACCAACCTTGGATCACCTTCGATTCTTGGGTTGTCTATGCTTTGTGTTAAGACCAGGAGAGTTGAGGAACAAGTTGGATGCAAAGAGTACCAAGGGGACGTTCATAGGATATGCACCAACCCAAAAGGGGTACAAGTGCTATGATCCGGTTACAAGGAGGGTGCTGGTGTCAAGGGAAGTGAAGTTTGTTGAAGAACGAGGGTATTATGAAGAAAAGAATCAAGCAAAATTGAAAGATCTTGCATCAGATAAGGCGGCCAACTTAAGGATAATACTGGAGAGTCTTGGGATTGATCTCTCTCAAGAGCCAAAGAATGGAGGAGGAGAACCTCAATGTCCCCCCAATACAAATGAAGAAGCTCAGACTCCCCATTTCGACCATGAGCGGGGAAATGAACCTGAAGAAAATACTCAATAAGAAGAATAACAATCAGGTTCTCATGATCAAAGTGTGGAGCAACAAGAGCAAGAAGAAGGACAAGGTTCAGTGAATGAGGAAGAAGGACAAGATCAAGAGCCGACAGTTGAACAACAAGAGCAACAACTGAGGAGAAGCACTAGGATCAGAAACCCTCCAACCAATTCGGTTAACAACAGAGTGTACTACAATGCTCAAGCAGTGAAACATCCTTCTCGAGTCTCATGCTCTCTTGCTCACTACCCTGAAGATCATTGTGTGCTGATGGTTAACCTAGACCAAAGTTACATACCAAAGTCTTATGATGAAGCTATGAAGGATAAGGAATGAAAGGAGTCGGTTGGTGCTGAAGCAAATGCCATGATCAAAAATGATACATGGTATGAGAGTGAACTTTCAAGAGGGAAGAAGGCAGTATCAAGTAGGTGGATCTTCACCTTCAAGTATCTTGCAAACGAGAAGATAGACAAGAAAAAAACCAAACTCGTTGCAAGGGGTTTCACTGAAACATATGGTGAAGACTACTTAGATACCTTTGCTCCGATTGCAAAGCTTCATACCATCAGAATAGTATTGTCAGTTGCGGTTAATCTAAGATGGGGTATATGGCAAATGAATGTGAAGAATTCTTTTCTTCAAGGGGAGCTTGAAGATGAGGTGTATATATATCCACCACCAGGTCTTGAACACTTGGTAAAAGAAGGGAATGTCCTGAGGCTGAAGAAGGCTATATATGGTCTTAAGCAATAACCAAGAGCCTGGTACAACAAACTGAGTACTACCTTGAATGGGAGAGGCTTCAAGAGATCCGAGCTCGACCATACCCTCTTCACTCTCACATCTCCCTCAGGTATCATCGTCCTTCTAGTATATGTTGATGATATCATCATTACTGGAAGTGAAAAGGAAGGTATACAAGCTACCAAAGAATACTTGAAATCTGTGTTTGAAATTAAAGATTTGGGAGAGATGAAATACTTTCTTGGAATGGAGTTTTGTAGATCCAAGGAAGGTTTATTTTTATCCCAAAGAAAGTATACACTTGATCTTTTGAAAGATGCAGGTATACCATAAGGGAAAACAGCTGACACGACACTTGGTTATCACAATGCATTGTCATTGGAGTAGACTTATCAATCTCCTCGGATGCTTCTTTGGTTGATGGGAGGATAGATCCTTGCAAGAACGAATCAGAGACTCAAGTTCTTCAAGGTTTGTGGATTGAATGGTGACACAAGAGGGATGGATGATCTCTTGATACTCCTAGATGACTGAATCAGAAATGACACAGCAACTTCGACACCCGTAGACTCTGGATATTACACACCAGAAACAACTCAACTCGCCAACTAGAGAGAGAGAAAGAAATAGGGTTTTTGATAAAAGATTGCTTGAGTACAATAGGGTTTGCGGAAACCCTTAAATAAAAGAAACCAGAGAACGAACTCTTTAGGGTTTCGAAAACATAACATGAAAACTATAGTTTAAAAGATAACATAAGCTAAAGATAAATGATCTTCTAGTAGTCTTGGGCCGAGATAGGGCCTAGGTGATTTGTAAGACAAGTCGTGGCCTCGTTAAAAACCATCCTCTGGAAAACCTCGTGGGACAAAACGAAAATCAAGGAAAAGAGCACACACCAAATGTCTTGCCTAAACACTAGCTCAACTTGATGTAGAGATAACTTGAATGGTTATCAAGATATCTCGGATCAAACCTTGTCCAAGACTTTCTTCTTGTTGTGGATGTAAAGTGAGTAATCCTACAACAGTCTCCTTAAATTTCTTGGCTCTGGAACGGGTCATGGGGCCTTCTTGGATGGTCAAAGCATCATCACCAGGCTGCTGGTGCATTGTGGCATCATGTAGTTCGTCTAAGACCCCTTTGCCCTCATTAGTAATCTGGTCCATGATCACATCATCCCCTCCCTCTTCAAAAGGATTTGTCCTCAAATCTGGTTCATCATCAACAAAGGGGACCAAGTCAGTAACATTGAAGCTATTAGACACATCATACTTACCTTGGACATCATGTTTATAGGCATTGTCATTGATCTTGCGGATGATCTCGAAGGGTCCATTAATTCTTGGCATCAGCTTGGACTTTCTCTCGTTCGGAAACCTATCCTTCCTTAGTTGAAGCCAAACCTTGTCACAAACTTCAAAGAGCTGCACACGTCTTCCCTTGTTGGCTTGCTTCTCATAGTACTTAGTTTTTTGCTCAATGTTTTGTCTAGCCTTCTCATGGATTTGGTGGACCATCTCAGATTTCTTCTCACCATCCAAACTAACCCTTTCACACTCAAGTAATGGCATTAGATCCAAAGGAGAGGTGGGATTGAACCCATAAACAATTTCAAAAGGAGAGTACTTAGAAGCAGAATGCATGGCATGATTGTATGCAAATTCACAATGTGGTAAGTAGTCTTCCCAAGTTTTCAAGTTCTTTCCGATGAATGCACGCAGGAGTGTTCCTAGAGTTCTATTAACTACCTCAGTTTGTCCATCAGTTTGTGGATGACATGTAGTAGAAAACAACAACTTATTGCCTAGCTTAAACCAAAGAGTCTTCCGTGACAAAAATGATATGGACAGAGAACAACTATCAAGCTTACTGGATGGAATGGTGAAGAGAATGGAAAGAGATATGCGGATGGAGTGGAATGAGAGGGTATCCGGATTACTTGCACTTGGAATGGATCAATGGAGGATGGGAAAAAAA